>JAOXYB010068234.1:0-10081 GCA_028565635.1 Phoronis ovalis
TTTTTCATGCTGGAACAGTTATTATTAGCTAAAAAAGGGAATTTCTTTAAAATAAACAATATTGAAAATCATCCCGCCAAAGACGATACCAATGCTGGGTATCCTATAGATAGGATAAACAGCAAAAATGTCCACTCCTATTGTAACAATACGCCCAGAATAAGTGACGTAAACAAAATAAAATTGGTTTCTGTTCCAAAGGGGGGGTGTCATATCGTATATATACTAGGCATGATTTTTTCATTACACACTAAACCATAAACGTAGGGGGATTTTACCCCCCTGCCCACTATAGGTTTGCAGCCATTGCGATAACTTTTGAGATCATCCCTTAAAGTAACCAATACTTACCCTGAGTAATGGTTCTATAAGAATCACCAGGTGTCCGTATCTGATTCATCATTGGATTTGATTGGTTAGTATATAGTGGCAAGCGCATCTGACTTGGCAAATACAAACATGACCGCCAGTCGGCCATATTGGAAGTAATCGGGGTCAAAACTTATATCCTATGTGTACTTTGACCAGTACTTACCATGTACCAAATATGAAGATGATCCGACAAAAACGAAAGCTATTATTACGAGCCAACATCTCGAGAACAAACATGGCCGCCAGTCGGTCATCTTGAATGTGATCCATGTCGAAATTTCAGATGATTGGCATTTTGACCTGTACTTATCCTGTACCAAATATAAAGCTGATCAAATAAAAAATATAATTTGCGCGACATAGAAAGTGTTACGCACAACAAAAATTGTCAAAGATTCGTATCGACATTTGACCTACTTCTCAGTCATTTCGAAATGTCACCATGCTTAATACGCCCACCAACCCATGGCCTACGTGAATCCACCTTCGAATCGTCAAGTCAATGCTTAGTCTTTCCCGAAATGAGCGCAACGTGAGGTGCACTCTCAGGTACAAACATGTCCGCCAATCAGCCATGTTGGAAGTAATCGTGGTCAAAAATTACAGACGATCTGCATTTTGACCTGTATTTACATTGTACCAAACATAAAGCTGATCGGATAAAAACTGAAGCAGTTATTGCGCGACAAAGAAAGTATTATGCGCAAAAAATGTTGAAGATTCGCATCGGCATTTGACCTACTTCTCAAGGTCATTTTGAAATGTGGCCTGGCCTAATACACCCACCAACCCATGGCCTACGTGAATCCACCTTCGAATCGTCCAGTCATCGCTTCGTCTTTCTCAAAATGGGCGCAACATAATGTGCATTCTCGGGTACAAACATGGCTGCCAGTCGGCGATGTTGGAAGTAATCGGGTCAAACTTATATCCTACGTGTACTTTGACCAGTATTTACCCTGTACCAAAATATGAAAATGATCCGACAAAAACAAAAGCTATTATTGCGAGCTAACATCTCAGGAACAAACATGGCCACCAGTCGGCCATCTTAAAAGTAATCCATGTCGAAATGACAGACAACCTGCATTTTGCCCTGTACCAAATATAAAGCTGATCGGATAAAAACTAAAGCAGTTATTGCGCGACAAAGACAGTGTAACGCGCAACAAAAATAGTCAAAGATTCGTGTCGACATTTGACCTACTTCTCAAGGTCATTTTGAAATGTCACCTGGCCTATTACGCCCACCAACCCATGTCCTAAGTGAATCCACCTTCGAATCGCCAAGTCAACGCTTCGTCTTTCCCGAAATGGGCGCAACGTGATGTGCACTCTCGGGTACAAACAATGCAGCCAATACTCACCCTGAGTAAGATTTCTGTAAGCACCACCAGGTGGAAGCAATTGCCCCTGATTCATCACAGGGCTTAACTGGTTAGTATTTATTGGCCAGATCATCTGACTAGACAAAGGCATCTTTTGTGGCTTACCAGGCAGCTGAAAAGATGAGAAAACTAGTAATTTTCTGTAGACCAAGTTTAAATTTTAGTTGCTTATCTCACTCCGGTTATACCAATACACTGTGGTATACTTCTTGGAAATAACACATTTTTTGACTCAGATATCCAATTGAAACTCAAAATATTTTAATTGTCGGCCATATTGGAAGTATTTTGGGTCTATATTATATCTAGTAATCTGTATTTTGACCTGTACGTACTCTGTACAGAATATGAAGCTGATTGGATAAAAACTGATTAAGCTGTTATTGCAATCTCAAAAACCAACATGGCCATCATACAAAGAATTTGTCCAAAGTTACATTTTTTAAAATATATTGCAAACTTTTTATAATTCTTTTTGAAAATATACATAAAAATTTAATAAATATAATATTTAATATGTATAAAAAGAGTTTCTGATTCTTTCAGATTACATGCCCCCAAGAACCCCTTCATGCTTACATCATCACTTTGGGTATTCTTTCTAACACTACATGTTTCCTTGGTAAAAAAACACTAAGTCATGCCTATAATTGATGTAGATATTTTACTTGAGATAGCAAAAAAAAACATATATTTTATACCTGAATAAACATGTTGTTTCAAATGAGATTTTTCACATCCCCATTGGGAAATCCTGGATTAGCCATTGGTACAATAAATTAGATACTTAGACAATTAGTGAGGCAAAAAAAGCAAACATGCTAACTAACTTAAACATTTTAATGCTTAAAAGTCCAACAGGAATTAATATTATGCAGCCTTTTAATTACATGAAATATAATCTGCAATAAGAGTCTAATACTCAGCATTTTATCTTCTCCAACAGATAATGTTGATGAGTTCAAATTAGTATCATCGGAGTAAACCTAATGTGTACAAAGACATACCTTTGATAAGTAATAATCAGTATCAGTGGAGCACATGGAAGCCGCATCGTCATCCTTTGCCATGTCTTTGCTGATATCTTTGTCCAGTCTATGTGACTGTCTACTACTACTTTGTATGAAAAGAAACTGCCTGCATTCCATGTAATCTTGTTCCAGGATTTTTACTTCAAACCGTACTTTGTCAAAATTAATTTTTTCCCTGAGAGTCTCTGTGAAAATTGCTTGTTCCAGCAAATCCCTTAGCTGCCCACTTTTATAGAGCTCCCAAAGGTGGTCTAACTTACTGACATCATCTGGTCGAAATACAAGAATTATACATCCTCTTACAGCTTTAACGAACACAATTCCTCGGAATTCTGTAATACCACTGATTATCTCACCGAATGGTACACCTTGCTGCATGGCATAAGCAATGAGCATTTTTTCGGCTTCCAGCTGTAATTCACGTTCTGTTGCTGTCATGTATCCATGTACACCTATTTCACCACCTAAAAATGAAGAGAATATTTACAGGTATCTATACTAATGCACTCAGAATCCTAAAACAAACATAGATAAAATCCACCCATCTAAGCAATCTAACACTTCAATTACACACAATCAAATTGAAGTGAATTAGCCATAATCATAGCTGTTCTTTAACCCAGTACACTCGAGCATTTTCAGGGATATTTGAGGGTCAGAAAGTATTTCAAAATATATATAAAAACAAATTTCAATCTCAATCATGCATCCCGGAAAGAACTTATAAATTTTAAGTATTACTGTAAATTTTAAATATTAAATTTCTTTCATCTCATTAATTCATGGAAAATTTCAATATTTGGTAATTTTAACTTTTTCTCTAAAAACTGATGTAAAAGTTTAAATTATCGAGCTGCTAAACATTTTTTAATGAGATCGTGCTATGTATGTAACCTTTACTTTAATATATAACACTTGTGCCTTTCTTTCTAACAAAATCATTTATTTAGTCTTTTTATGCCAATATCCTGTGTAATTTTAAAGGACGAATTTTAAAGTCAATCAAATCTTTTAAAACAGTGAAATAATACATTTTATTTATATCTATAAGGAAGTTAGACCCATAACACAAAAATAAAAAATTTATGATGCTATCGGAATTCTTTTTAATATCTCTGTATCTTTAAAGAAATTATGGGCGCAGCTTTTAAATTACATCTTCATCCGTCTCAAATGCCTCTTTTGTATGCAGTAAAACGGAAATGATATATAATCAAACGAAATGTAAAATAATGACAGTAGGTAAAAAGAGCTGTGACAAAAAATGGAAATTAGGAGATTTGAAGATTGAGGAAGCTGATATATTATGTATCTTGGAAACTGGATACACAGATTCTTAATTAGAGAAACCCTTAAAAATGGTAAAGTACTACTGACATACCTAAAATGAATGCTAGGTAACATTGAGGGTATGAACAGGGTAGATTATGCCAATACTATTTGGTCCTCAATAGCACTACCCCGTTTAAACTATGGGTCTTATATCTGGGCAATAAAAATAAAATAGGATATGGGCAGTCTCAAAGCTATTCAACTATTAGCCAGATTAATCCCACAAACCCCACGAAACATGGCCAATGTAGCACTATTATATGAATTAGGATGGATACTATTTGGACTCCAACATAAGATAAACAAATTAAAATATCTTAGACTGATACACTTAGAAGAAATCACATTATGCAAATTACTGTTTCAAGAAGATTTAAGCTTTTTAATGCTAAAAAGAAAGCTCCCTGGCACTGGTTGACAGAAATAAGTAAAACACTCAAAGTTATTAATGAAGAAAAATTATTAAATGATTTAGCAGCAGTTGATAATGGTTGGTTAATGGCTGGTTTATAAAATTTACAAGATGTAATAAATAATCTGAGAGAACAAATAAACTGCAAGTCTTCATTAAATGTATACAAAATACTAAAAGAAGACGGAACATGTCAAATTATTTAAAAATCTCAAACTTTAAAATATCCCTGAAGTTCAAATTAAGAACAAACACTCTTTTACAATGGAAAAAGAACAAACTCAATGACATATGCCAATTGTGTAAAAGTGATGAGGAGAATATGGAACATTTTTTATTCACATGTCCTGGTCTTCAGACTTTAGAAATATATGCTAACTAACATTGGTACGAAATTGATACTTTTTTAAGTAACGGTGAAACTAATCAGGAAAGTTCTGCAACCATCTTTGACCACAATGCAAAACATTTTTCATAAACTGTGGCAGACTTCAAACTGCATATTAACGACCTCACAAGCTTCATCTGTCTAACTCAAAGAATTCCCTCTTGTACAAAGTAGCATTGTTTAGCTCAGTGATGAAGTTTCCTAGGTGGAGCTGGTGTAAAACATCGTTGTTTCAATAATAAATATAATATGTATATTTCAGTTTGTTGTGGGTATAGCCAGTATTGACATAGAAAACTCTGCAGTGAAAAGTCCACAAAATAGCTCAGTACTGCGGGATGTACGTGTGATCAGTGACCCTCCTTTTTTGCAATCTAATTTTTTTTGTGTATAACTCCAGTAGTTTTTGAACTAGAGTGAAGAAAATTAATCGGCAAGCTAATTAAATAATTATACTTAGTTGTAAAATTTTCTTTTGTTTATAACTCTAATACTTTTTGAATTAGAATTAATGAAATTTGGTGGGCAGGTTAACTATATTATTTATTTACCGTTAATTTATGATGCAGGTTTCATTTGCCACCGACAACCTAAATTGTCTTTCTTTGTAACTCCAACAGTTTTAAAGATAATGAAACTCGGTGGGTATGTTATTTAGATTAATTAGTACCTTTTTATAATTCATTACGTAATAGTTAGTTTCACATTCTTTTTGTGTATCTAGGTACTCCACTCACCCATTTGGAAACTAGCCATAGATGGCTGCCCAGTTTGCATTTGTTCCATTGCTTTCTGATGAACATTGCCTTGGACTGTATTTACAGGTATGTTGCCCTGACTACAGCTGTTCCGACTACTATGTCCCATCTGAATACCCTGGGAGGAACCTGTAAAAGTACACAAGAGAGTTAAAATAACAAATCTGCTTTCAGCTTTAGACAGTAATAAGCCTATCACTCTATTTTTTTCCTTCTTAACTTTCAATGTCTCCAGTCATAATGTTTCTAATCAAAGGGTTCAAATGGTAGAAACAAGTGCATGTATGGGGATTGATGGTTCGAGTCTACGCTGGTTAGGTCGGCCTGAAAGATTTGCAAATTTATGCATTTTTAACCTATCCCAGGAAAAGCAGTAAAGTTACTATTCCTACACACTGTCTAGTATGATGGAGTTAGGCAGAAATAAAACCTAAGCAAAAAATTATACTGCAAATTTGAGGCAACATTAATTTTTTAAGGTAAGAATTGAATAGCAACTGATTTAAAGCATGACACACTTTTAACTTTCATAGTGCCTCCTCTTGCAAATTTCGAATGCCCGGAGGCACTCATGGTTTATTGAATACGGGAATATGTCACCTAACCCAAACCAAAATTTTAACTTGTGGTAGCAAACCCAATCCAAATTTTAAGAAATATAAGAGTAGCAATCCAAAATTTCATAAATATTTGAGTAGCAATCCATTTTTACACAAACTGATCGAAACAAACTAAATTCCAAAATTAATCCAAATTATTTGCTGTAAGCAGTGGGTAGCAATCCAAATTTTTGAATTTCTTTATGGCAAATGAAAGAAAGCAGGAAGAAGTATAGAATCCAAATCTAAAATTTTATTTATAAGCAGAACAGTACAAAACGTTTGAATTTGTATATATAAAGTTCATAGCTTTGATTAATGATCCCCAGTGAAATTCTGTTTTGTGAATATCTTGTTCTTCATTTAGTTTCAATGTACACCTATATCTATATTTGCTAAATAAAGAGATACAAATACATGTAGTTAGATCTAAGTGCAGGCGCATCTATATACATGTACATTCTTCTTATAGGTTCTCTAGGTCCACAATGGACTACTATAAAACTTACATGTGAGAAACAGCAACAGTAATGAAATACATCATATCTGCCAACCAAACCAAACCTGCTACATAACAGCAATACTTCTTCATATGTTCGAAAACATTCCAAAAGAACATCTAGTGGCAATTTTCATTAACTGAAAGAACCTGTGAAGGGCCATTTTCTAAAAGATTGCGGACTCTACTTACAGAAAGCCCTCACTGGTGTATAATTTTCATTTTAATACTCTTTTAGGGATCATCTCTAAAGTTATCGCAATGACTGCAAGCATAGTGTTTCGTATAGGGTCAAACGTAGGGGGGTTAGTGAGATTTGGACATCACGCAGGTGTAAAAACTGACAACCAATTTCAAGAGCGAAATCAGGGCCGTCAGACACTTTTTCAAAAGGCAGGCACGAGAGAAAAATATCACATCAGTAATCGAAAAAGGCCGCTGAAACATCTTCATGCTGCCAGAAAAAAATTGACAAGCCAAAAAAAAAAGGTCATTTCCACTCCTATTGTAACAATACGCCCAGAATAAGTGCAAAAGAAAAATTATTTCTGTTCCAAAGGGGGGTGTCATATTGTATATATACTAGGCATG
This sequence comes from Phoronis ovalis, assembly GCA_028565635.1. Lineage (NCBI taxonomy): Eukaryota > Metazoa > Phoronida > Phoronidae > Phoronis > Phoronis ovalis. Next base: position 7,371 of record JAOXYB010068234.1, read on the forward strand.
ATTTTTTCATTTCGCCCTAAACCATAAACGTATGGGGATTTTATCCCCCCTGCCCCCTATACGAAACACCATACGTTTGCGGTCATACCTTAAAGTAGCCAATACTCACCCTGAGTAATGGTTCTATAAGAATCACCAGGTGTCAGTATCTGATTCATCATTGGATTTGATTGGTTAGTATTTAGTGGCAAGCGCATCTGACTTGGCAAATACCTCATTTGCTGATTTTGTGGCATAACTGGCTGCTGAAAAGAAAGACAACTGGTACTTTCTTAATGTTACTCTGTAGATAACTGTGTGTATCGTGCACCTGGCTGTGTTACTGAAGTATCCTTCAATTTTACACACCAGGAACAATGCTAGGTGTCTACTGAGTATAACTACATTAATTTTGAAGTTATCAGTAACAAGACATTTGTCATGTTTAATGCCAATCCAATGTGTAGGATTATATTTTTTAATATTATTGATTTTTTACATTAAAAGAATAGAAAACATCACGCATTATAATGTGGTTTATCACTGTTTTCGTGGGGTACTCTTATTCAAAATGACTGTATGTGCTGGCCAATGCATAACACCAGGGGTATCGACCATATTTTTTAGATGGGAATGCGCAGCCCATACTCAAAATATCACCCATTTTTAGAGTTTTCTGTCACAAAAAATACCCATTTTTAAGGATGTTGTTGGAAAAATTCCCTGGAATTGCTATCTTTATCGTGAAAAAACGATCAACTTTTACAGAATGTGGAAAAGTGGACCAATTTTTACGGACTACAAGTGTAGTTTTCCACTTGGCTACTAACGCATTACCTTCTTAGAACCACCTTAGAATCATCCAAGCTGCGCTTCGTCTTGGCGGTTAATAGACACAATGTGAATGTTCCCTCAGGAACAAATATGGCCACCAGTCAGCCATAGCGGAAGTAATTTGGGTCAAAATTACAAATAGCCTGTAATGTGTCCTGTACTCAGTCTGCACCGAATATGAAGCTGATCGGATAAAAAGTAATGCTGTCAGTAGGACATACAATTTTGAGAACCAACATAGCCACCATCTTGGGAATCGAAGTGATCCAGGTCAAAATTACAACCAGCCTGTACTTTGACCTGTATTTACCCTGTACCGAATATGAAGCTGATCAAATAAAATCTGAAGCAGTTGTTGCGAGACCAAGAAATGTCAAAATTCCGTACCAACCTACTTACCAAGGTCATTTTAAAATGTCATCTAGCCTATTAGTCCCATCAACCTACATCTTTCTTAAAACCATCTTTGAATTGTCCAGGCAGCGCTTCCCCTGTGTGACTATAAATGAAATGTGATGTGCCCTCTCAGGAACAAATAGTCGGCCATATTGGAAGTAATCTTGAGTAAAAATCACACAGATCCTGTACCTGTACTGTGATCAGTACTATACTTCCTCTGTACTCAACACGAAGCTGATCGGATAAAAACTGAAGCTGTTATTACGACGTACAAACTCAAGAACAAACATGGCCACCAGTCGGCCATAATGGAAGTAAATCAGGTCAATATTACATATCACCTGTACTTATTCTGTACCGAATATGAAGCTGATTGGACATGAACTGAAGCAGTTATTGCGAGACAAAAGTGTTAAGCTATTCTCGGGGACTCGATATGCTGAGTGATCTTGACAGTGATCCCAATCGACTTTGAAAAAAAATAATCGTATTATAATCTAGGATATATAAAACTCTAAGCAGATCCCAGTGTAGGAGGTCCCAAAAATGTTGAAAATTTGTTTTGGTATTTGACCTACTTGTCAATGACATTCTAAAATGTCATCCAACCTATTACGCCCAGCAACCTATGGCCTCCCTAAAATCACCTTTCAATTTCCAGGTAGCACTTTATCTTTGTGCCTGTAGATGCAGTGTTACATGCCCTCACAGGGACAAACATGGCCACCAGTCGACCATATAAGAAGTAATCCGGGTTAATATTATACACAACATGTATCTTGACCTGTACTTACTCTGTACCGAATAGGAAGCTGATCGGATAAAAACTGAAGCAGCTATTGCAAGACAAAGAAAGCATTACACACAGCAAAAAATGTTGAAAGATTCGTACCGGCATTTGACCTACTTGCCAAGGTCATTTTAAAATGTCACCTAGCCTGTTACGCCCATCAACCTATGGCCTTCCTAGAACCAGCTTTGAATCATCCAGGTAGCGCTTCGTCTATGCGGCTATAGACGCAACGTTACGTGCCCTCACGGGAACAAACATGGCCGACAGTCAACCATATTGGAAGTAATCAAGGTTAAAACTGCACTTTGACCTGTGTGTACCTTGTAATGAATATGAAGCTGATTGGGTAAAACCTGAAGCTGTTATCGTGAGACAAAGCAGTGTTGCATACGACAACGACGTCTTCACTACAACTACATGCCCAGCAACTATGTGAATGGGCATAAAAACTTACCTGACTGTATCGCAGTGTTTCATCCATTCTTGGAACTTTTGGTAAACATTCTTCAATAGTCTGCAACAAACACATCCAACAATTATTCATAGTAATCAAAGTAATGGAAAGCTGGTACAATAATTTGTCAAAACAAGTCCATAACCCCATAGGTTATGGTAAACTGCTATAAATATAAATTTTGAGGTTACGTGTGATGTCGTTTGATTTGTTTTGTAAATAATTATTGAAAATGAAAAAAATTGAAAACAT
>JAOXYB010068256.1:0-10079 GCA_028565635.1 Phoronis ovalis
TATATATATTAAGAAATAAATCCATAGTTGATGTGTTACAATCTCTACACACAAAGGCTACAATAGGTTCTCAGCTGGTGGGTGCAAGATTTAATTTTGCAGTTGTGGTAGTGGAGGAAAACAATATGGCTTTTAAGATTGTTTGATTTTTAAAAATTATAAAATATAAATGCAGTAAAAGATGAGTCGATTTCTTCAAGTTCAGTATAGTGTCCAGGATTTCTTGTTCACACATACATTAAAAAACTTGTATTATGTGTTTATTACTTTTGGCTAGGTGTAGTATTTGCTATGGCAGACAGGCAGGTGATTGTTTATTAAAGATAGCATCTCTGTCTGCTGAATTGTCAAAAAATTGAATCTTTTTCTGTGTTACTTTCAAACAATTTTTTGTATTATGACAATTGCTATAACAGTGCATTCAGTTGTAACTGATGCGGGGGCCATTCAAGAACTTTCTGTGGTAAGGCAGTGTTATTTAGGACACTTAGGTAATTTCAGGTAATGTGTTTCACAATGTTTCAAGAACAATTTTGCTATTTTTAAAAAAAAATTGATCTAAGTTTTGTAAAAAACAGATCAATGCCCGGGGAGGCACCGGATGGTGGGTGTTGCCCTGATGGGGTATGTTTTTTAGCCTATTTGGTAACTTTAGTTTGGTAAGTTTTAGGTAAAATTTTGAAAATGTTAGTTCAAGTGTCACATTTTTCAGAAATACATTTTAGTTCAGGAAAGGGTGATGATTTTTCTTTTAGAATATTAAGGTTTCTTTTTTATTAAATAGGTAATTCATATTGTACTTTAGATTTAAAGAATTTATTGCAAGTTTTTTATATAAGATATTTTGGGAATATTTTTATTTAAGTCGTAAATTAAACGTTTTGTAGACATAATATGAATTCTCATAGCTCTTGCCCCAGCTAGCATTCTGATACATGGTGAAGTAAGATACAGTATCTGTGGCCTAAGTATAGTATAGCCATTCTTAACAATCTAAGTATGAATAACTAACAATCATGAGAATATATGACATTTAACTGGATGAGAAAATGTGCTTTTATAGCAATATTATGGTGGCCCTACAGTCGAAGTGACACTGCATTTAAAGTGGCAAGATAAGAAATTTTGCCTGTTTTAACCCACAATAGTACATATTGTCTTTTGCAAGGCATACTTTTATATTAATATCTATTTATATGTGTGTCCACCATGCTGAACAAACACATCTATTTTGAATTTTTTACTGCAATTATGACTTTCAGTGGCACTGCATTTAAAGTGGCAAGATATCTTTTAACCCACAATAGTACATATTTGTATTTGTATGTTCTAGGAATATTATATAATTTTGCTGAATAGGGTAAATTATAAATATTAAAGTATTAATTTTATTTTTTTAATGTTCCTGTTAGTGTGTTGGCAGAGAGCTCATGATCATCTGATTTATAACTGTAAATCTACAGGTATGGATGTTTATCTAAAGCTAAGGCTGCCACCTGCAACTTATGAATATGTGGGCCCCTCATTTCATTATTATCTTTACAGCAGTGCATGATGAGACAGAATTACTAATGAGTTTGAATGAAACTATAATGTTTGGTTTGTCTGCGAAAGAAACATGGTGGTATTGTCATAATTTGAAGCCTACTGAAATAATTAGATGAATATATTTTTCAGTAATATCAATACCAGTTCCATGATATTTCTTAAAAACTTGTAAACTTGATGTACATATATACACCTCTGTGTGAACTTCTCAACATTTTTCTACACACTGTCCTGTATGCGTAGTACGTATGTATATAGTGGTACATCATGTATGATATAGGTCCCTTACTTGCCTTTATTTTGCCACTATAAACCAGTACTAACACCCCTCTCTCATCCCCCCTGTTCATACCTTTTATTCTACCATTAAGTACATATGATTGGAATATACAGAATACGTAGTATTCTGCACTTATTGTAAATTATTTGCAAAAAGAATGAAAACATCTGATTTTTAAAAAAGATCATCGGCCATCTTTGTTTTAAATGATATTGATATTTCTGCTCATGAGCATACTCTTTAGATGTAGTTATTATTGCTTTATGCGGGTATTTTCATAGTTTGATTGTTTTGATTATTTTACATTTATTTTGTTTTGATATATACAAATTACAATAATTTAGCATTGCAATAATTCAGAAACTGTTAGAAAAAGTTATAATGTACCACTGAGTGCAACTGTTGTATTAGTTATCGGTACTGAAATTATGTGTAATGCCCAAATTATATGGCTCTTTGATGATTATTTTTAAGCTGATATAAAATACATTCTGCTTTGTAGTGACTTTATTGTTTTTTAAGAATAAATCCCTTAAAACAACCTAATGGTTATTTAAGAAGCACATATTTTAAAATTACTTTAGAAATATTTGGAGAAAATATATTATGAAGTCAGAAGTTCTGACATAAAAGACTGCGAATCACAAATTATATAATTTAGAAATACTGCCATCAAAAACTAATTGGCATTATGACATATTCTAGCCATTGTAGCTGTTACAGTATTCCAAGATTAAATATGTTTGAATTCTACATCGCACAAGGCTGGGTTGGAACCAATTGCAAGACTATATAAGTATAGTTGGACATTTAAGAATATATAAAAGAATTTTAAATTTCAGAGACACATTCTCTCTATGACTGAACTTACTTTACAATGGTGTTCAAATATAGAGCAAACCAGGGAAAGCATTTCTGAGTGACAATCCAGATACCCCACCATATGCAGAGTCACTTGAAAAAATTGGAAATGCTGCAGTTACTCAGATATTGAAAAAAATCTGTTATGAAGTTTGTAATTTTGAAATAAAAAATAAGCTATGACAGTATTTTTAATATTAGTAATAATAGTGATATAGGTTTGTGGAATACTTTAAAGTTGTAAACAGTTTTGCTTTTGATACATAAACGCATGAAACTACAATGAAAGTTTTTGTACAATCGCAGATACTCAGGACGGAAGGTTGATTATGATTCTAACACTTATTGACTGTTCATTAATCAATTTTAATTATTTATGTTTGATCCTTCAGGTGAAGTATGGTTTCATTATTATTCGTAAAATCTAGCCAGTTGAAATTTGCAGTAAAGTATGTCAAAACTACGTCTTCAAACATCCGGATCCTCTCTGCTAATTTGGTAAAAATTAATCCACTGTTGAGGCACGTATAGATGGAACTCTGATAACCCTCCCCCCAAAGCTATCAGTAACATGTGGATAGTGTTCCTTATGATAATAAGAAGACACATCAGAAGAAGTATCAGGCCAAGTTTTTTTAATGGAAACTTAAATAAATACATGAAGAAATCTGACAGACCTACATATGTATTTCATGTACAATCCAATACTATTGAGACTTACATTGCAACTGTTTTTATAACATTTTAATAAATTAAGCTATTGTTATGAACTTCTGAGATCAAATAATGACTTTGCATAAAACAATTAAAGCTCTGTATAGGAATTTTTACACAAACCTGCATTTTTAATTAAACTACTCAGACATGTATTTTTGAAATCTTGCTAGACCATCATATTTTCTTAGACATTCTCTGCTGGAAAAACATGTGGCCCCATACTGTTTGCCCATAGCAGCCTGTATTTGCCACTATTGTAATCAAATTTATGACATACTATTTAGATATATATGCATTCTACATGTGCATATAGTATTCGGAGTGTATTTTGACAGTGTAAGAGGTTTGTACCATTTTAACTATCATTGAAGCTTTTCAGTGCCTCATAGCTGGAGGAAGCAGTTAGAAAATATTGATTGCGTTGTTGGCAATGGTACCAGGATACACCTTGAACATAGAGGCCTCTTTTGGGGGAATTCTTTTCACGCATTTTCATTAAATTACATAGTTTTGAAAATGGCTGGACAGATAGATAAGTATAAAAACGATTGCTTTGAAACTACAGCGTCCTTCCATTTCAATATGTATAGCTTGGATATATTGATAACTCTGTTGTAGTTTTTCTACATGTGCATTCTGCAGGAAACAACATGAATATATAAATGTATGTTTGAGTTTTGTATTCCAAAGATTGTTACAAATTTCATTTTGTGTATCAGGTTTTGTGGTACCTGAAGTTGTAGAGATTGCGATGAGATGGTAGTAGCTATCCTCCGAAATAAGTTTATTTACCTTTTTGATGCCTCTAATGTACTAATAGGTATTGAATTGATAGTCGTCATAAATATATGCAGAGTAATTTGGTAGCAAACAATGCGGGTATGCTAGTTACTAATTGCTTATATTGATTGATTGCCTTATTATTCATTCATGTTAAAAATTCACCTGTTACTTCACTTTTATCTTTGACAAAATAATTCTGATGTACAAGTAAATGTACTCCATTTGTATTCAAACCCCTTGTTTTCAAGTAAAATTCGTCCTTTATTTTTGAGGAGTGTGTGACATGTGAAAATTACTTTTTTAAAAGGGAAAATGAAAATATTTAACTTTAATGTATGCAGATTAGATAATATTAATGAATTATTCTAACTTTAGTAGGATTAAATAATAAATATATGTAATGCATCATAATATGCTTGTATATAGTATGTACATTCTATGATTCATTTACTCGTTCATGTTCCAGTACTTATATTTCAATACTATAAATTATCTTCAGTTTATTTAAAAAACTTTCTTCAAACTGAAAGTTCACAAAAATATGCACAAACTTATTTGACGTCATATTCCCCATGTCCACTGAACTCTTATTCTGAAGAAAATTAATAGAAATTTTATTTGGGTTGTAGTTTTTTCTTAATCTAATACTATATTTAGTTAGAATTTACATGCATCTATCAAATCATAGATACAACCTGCCAATGCTTTACTGATTTAATTGTATCTATGGTATATTCCTTTTCCGTATAAATTATCTATGTTCTATATCTTTGATATAAAATGTTACTGTAAGTACATTTTCCGTAACCTCACAGAAATTAAGTAACGATCATTTGTGGTGTACAGAATGAAGGAATAAATTCTATTTGCGATATTGTATTGTAGTTGTCTTGATGATTGTATGGAGCAAATTTGAGAGTGCAGCAAGAATACCTTTGCACTTCTCTTGCTCCAGCTGTGATCCTAGTCCTGCATAAACCCTGATTAGCCATGAGCCAGCATTCATTTAATATTTTAATATTCTTATGTAGACTTTGCCTCATTTTCCCTGTTTCCTGCTGTAAAACTTCAGTCAATGTCTGGTATTTGAGTGAAGTGAATAAACTTAGCAGTGATTTATATTAAAAACTTTATTGATGTATTATTAGAATTTTAATATAAAAATACATTTAAATGAATTTGGAGTCAATGCGAGGACACTTTATACCATACACCCGGGAGTAACACTATCGGATGTAATATGTGCACATTATAGTTCTGAATTTCGTCAATAAAAACCCTTGATAAAGGTACTTTTTTGAATCTGAAGAACTATGATGGGCCCATTTTTTTAAATTGAATTATACTACTGGTCCATTTATCCAGCAGAAGGCTGTAAGATTTTATAATAATTGTGCTTCTTAAGTTACATAGTTACATTCATTATAGTTAAAGGTACATGTACTACAGGAAAAGACACAAAATATATAATAATTAATTAAAGTCAAGATTACTATTACAAATGTACTACCGTAACATAAGATAATAAACTACTTATAGAAAATATATATATGCATGTCCAGTACAGGCTATAGCATATTAAACTATTATCATTGCATTGTATACTTTACATATTTTGCGTCGGTGCAACTTAATTCGCATATATATGATATGTAGATACATGTAGATATTAATAGTCCATATTTTTGCTGCTTATTTGTAAATATTATATATTATTACAATATATGTCAAAACTCCTTGTGTAACAGAATGACATTAAAACATTGCATACACCTTCCCAGTAATATATTTTTTTAACAAGTTATGTGTTTAATACTAAATTGGCATGTTTGTGCATGCTTTTGATACATGTTTCCACCATGGTCTTCAATGGTCATGCAGTAATGTTGTAGCTTTATAAGGCAAACTACCACAGTAGTATTGCTCCAAAAATGTTTTACATCAAGATAATGTTAGCTTTGATTTCAGGAAGGATCCCTGAGCAAGATGATACCCTTGCATTTACTTAAATTGTGATAGTTATCAAACTGAGCTATAACTCATATATCATATATTTGAATATTGCATATTAAAAGTTGGAAGTTTCATTTTAGATGCAATATTGGTGACACAGTTTTATTATGTTTGGATGAACGCCATGATCAGTATGTGGTTTTCACAGTTGGTGCAACACTACATTTTCTACATGCAGACTGTCTTGAAGTGCTTGGATTAAAAACGGGTAACAAATTTTCAGCATGAATATCTCTAAGTATTATCTTAAGTTTTCAAGATAAATAGAGGTGTTTAAATATTTTTAGCAATTTGAATGAAGAGACAGACATAAAAATAATCAATTAACACTGTCTCAATATATCTCAAGTTCTTAATCTGTTAAGTTTTGTGTATTATCATAACTCTACTCACCTATGAACATGGTACAGTTCTGAGAGCTTTCACATATACCATAGAACCTTTAACAATCCAATGACAGAGCGAAAAACTCATAAAACTGTTAACTTTAATATATGTTCAGGAAGTTATGATAAATGATTATTACCTGGAGTATATCCACCACTTTAACGATGCTTTTGGTAATATGACAAAATGACAAACACTTTCAGTTTTTCAGATCTACAACCCAATCAAAATGATCCATCAGTTGCTTTAGTGATGTCCTATATTGATCAATAAAAAAACAACATTCCCAACATCAGCTGCTATGATTTGTGTTGTTTCTAACATTGCCAGTGCCTGACAATTGTCATAACAAAGTACTAAGTGACTGTACGACTGACAGTGACATTATAAAACACACAATAAATTACACCAGTAGGCCCAGTAGCTATCTTTGCAGTGGAAATCTGTTTTTTTGCAAAGCAAAATGCATTCTTAAATATAAAGGTTTGCTAACACTTTTCTTCGTGTCTCATTATTTTTCATAAAGTTAAAAATTAAAACTAAATACAAGGCAAAATCCAGTAAAGACAACAATAAAATCACATGTTGATGTAAACTAAGATTCCTCTTCATGTTGACATGGTTAGTTTATATATAACTACTGGTGTTTTTTCAGCTCCAGGGGAAACTCGGAAATCTTGGGTACTTGCAGAGATTACTGACAAGGAGTACTGCCAGGCTAAAAAGGTAAGCTCACATTTTCTAAATATTTCCAAATGTTCACATAGACTTTCATCTTTCTTCCTCTTTTAATTGGCCATATTAACTAGAATATTGGCAACTACTTCTTTCAAGACTAGTTTGAGGTGTTTTTTTTGTCTTGGTAGAGCATGTTGAGTCTCTGTCTGCCAGGGTTTTAAAACTACCTGTACCAGTTGGGAAGAATTTGATCAATTAATTCGTATTATGTGTTTATGATTCAGTCCTAGTGTCAAATTTTCTGTATGAAATTCAGTTATTTCATATTAGCCCAGTCTAATCCATCCGTTGTGCTCTGCACCTTAACTAATGTCTGGGCTTAACCCTAGTCAATTTTTGTTTATCTCGAAAAGCAGAACAATAATTCCTTTATTTCTATAAAAAGGGTCATGAAAGTCTTGACACCAATCAAATTGCAGCTTACAATAATAGGTATAACTGTGGACTAAGTGGATAGGGGGTCAATCACATGCATTTGGTCCTGTCAGAGTCTATCTATAGTCCGCTAAGCAAAAAGCAAGCTCCCTGGCCCAGTGATACGTACTCAGAATAAATCCTTATGATAGAATAGACATGGGAGACGATGATGGATCATACAGAGAAAAGGCTTGTCTCGGTTGGCTAAAGTTTAATGACTTAATTATTTCGCTTTTGTTAAATTGAAGGAATGTAACAAAAATTGACGTTAGTTGAGAAGGTGCGGAACACTAACGGATGGATTTATTCAGACTGACATTAGCCCTGCTTTATAAGGGCATTATTTCCGTATTATAATGTATTTTGCGTGATGATCCATATGATCATATTACATGGAGAACTATCACAGATTTGCTTGAACCATGTCTTAGCTTTATCTCTATGGTGTAGTGGGTGCTTGTGTTAAGGATGCTTGGGTCCACATATGCGAACATAGGGTTAAAAAACAGCCCCTAAACACATATGGACCGATCCATCATTCAGCAAAATTTATTCACCCTTCATTCTGATTTCAGATGGTTAAATGAAAAGTGTACTTGAATGTATATTACTTGAACTAAGCCAGTGTGCAATTTACTTTCCTGTAAATAGTCTGTGACCTGCACTGAAACATTATATTGGATTAAGCTGTTAATTTTTTTAATACAAGCCAAAAATCTCAGTTTAACCTTTGCTTAAGTAATCTTTACATCTATAGCTATAAAGCTGTTTCTCTTATCTTTGAATTTTCAAAGTGAAGGCATTACAAAAAAAATCAATAAAACTTTGGAGACTCCAATAGATTCCAACCACGATCACAGAATGATAATCCAATTCTGTAATGATGCTGATTTTCCTTTATATTATAGAACAATAACCGCTTTAAAGTACCACAAGGAACCAAGTTTTATCGTGTAAAAGCAAAGCCATGGGATAAAGGAACAGATCCAAAAGGTGCTACTGGAGGACATAATAAATAAAATGATGGTTGACAATGTGTCCCAACAGCTGAACATGAGTGTTGGAGTGAGGCTTATATCAGGTTCAGGAAAAACAGCACATTTTTAATATTTGGATGTGCTTTCATGCATTTTAATTTTTTTTTCAATGATTTTGTTAAATCATATCTATTTATTAATGGTTTATGATCTCAAAACCAATAGGTTCCTGATTAAAATCAGATACTTGGCAGGTATGTTTGTTTCAGCTTAACAAATAAACGGATGAAGTGCCATGCACTCTGCTAGTAACCCATAAAATAAAAGGAGGTATAGACAAGCTCTGTTGTAAAACAGGTTTAAAGTATATAAATACCACTACTTTTTTTTTGATAATAGCTTAACAATAATCTACCTGTAGGTAGTAATGTCAACCAATGAAAATTTTGCAGCAATAGAAGACACTATATTCATTGTAAAAAGTTCAATGCACTAAGAGACAAACTATCAGGATACTATGCATTGGGTTAGCCTTTTATAGTTGGTATAAATATACCAATAACTTTGTTGCAGTACTTAATCTTGTATTATGTATTTTTCAAAAGAATTACATTTTAAACTACCTTGTACAGTGACTGTATCTGTAATTATGTATCTATTGGCAACATTGTGGTCCAAACTAGGTGTTGAGCTTAATGCTGATCCATGCTGTAACATGATAGGTATACATAATATTATAATGTTGACAGTTAGCAATAAATCTCACTAAATGAGATTTGTTATTTACTGTCCAGTTTGGATTTAGTAATAAATCCCTTTTAGTGAGATTTATTATTTACTGTCCAAAGTGATTACAGGGTCTTAGGGTTTTAGCTACTTGAAAATGTATCTCCCAGGCAGGTTGGCTAATAGTATTAATCCTATTCATGTGATCTGTGGTGGTGATTAGAAAAGTCAGTGGCTCTATTGTAAATAATTTTGATTTTGGCAATGTTTAAAAGCTGTATCTGCAACTGACTGCATACCACAGAAGTGCCAGTAATGGCTGCTTGCATTACTACACTTGTTTAATAATTGTGTGTCCTTGCAAACCCCTGGTGCAAACCGAGACTAATATAACTAATATCCTGCGATATTGTATCTGTATAGTACTTGACAATGTGTCATTCCACTTAAAATATATGTAACCAATATTCTTCTTTCTTGTTTCCAAAAAAGTAATTTGATTTTAAAACTGTTTTTTTGTGACTGTTAGATAACCCTTACCAAAAAAGAAGTCTCCTGTTAGTATTCGAGAAGTGGTATATCTTAGTATTCGAAGACTTAAATAAGTGGTTATTTTAGTATTCGAAGACTTA
>JAOXYB010068267.1:0-10078 GCA_028565635.1 Phoronis ovalis
TACTCGGATATTTTTAAATTTTGGATTGCTACCCTTATATTTCAAAAATTTGGATTGGGTTTACTACCTAAAGCCAACATTTTGGATTGGGTTCCGCGGCACATCCCCGTAGTCAAAAAACCTTGAGTACCCCCCCCCCGGGTATAAACGGTTGCAAATTAAAAACATAACAGATTCGTTCCAAGCCTGGGAAACGATAGGAAATTTATTTTATTGACTTGCTCAGCAGGTGCTATTTAACTTATAAGGAGGGGTAATAAAACGTATTGTTAAAGATGTGCTGGCTTGTTTCTGGACTCTGGAAGCAGTCTGTAAAATCTCTGCATTAGTGGATTATAGCAAGCCGAACTTTCTGCGGCGCGAGCTACTGCGCATGCGCGGGTCGGCCACGGCACCTCACACGGCGGCATATACATTTTCAGTCACCAATGCATGGGCTTTCAAAAAAAAACGTGAAAAGCATGCGATTGTCATGGTTATTGGCAAATATTCACCCGAATACGGAACTTTGAAGTAATTTCAAATACATTTCAGCAAGTCTGTTTTTATTTTTAATAAATTTACCCACTTCCATTTTTTGATTGAAAAAAACTGCTTGGGGCCTTCAATTAAGCCATTAAATTTATGAAATCGTCGAAAATGGCAATGATAAGAAAGGAAATTAGCGGAATTCGTGATGCGGCACCATGGATATTCACCAACCATCAGAAACTACACGTCAGTGGCTCTTAAATGTCAAATTGACAAGAGGAGCCGCGCCACGTGAAAAGTTACATTTTTTGTTTATTACTCCAATATAGTTCTTGGGATAGGATAATGCATGGAAATTGATAGCTATGTAACAGCAGCAAAAAGTATGAGTGTGTGATGTAAAGTAAAACAAAATCCTTCTTGTTATACATAATTTTATTAATGATAAATACATTACGTACTAACACGTTTCCTTTTAAGGACACGCAACTATAGCAAACAAGCACATCGTAGCGTACATTTGTTATAGAGATGTAATTAATAAATGTTTCAAAAAAATATTCGGTTTTTATTCGCCAAAAAATTAAATTCACTGTATAGCCAAACGTACTGGTACGATTTAAAAATGCTCTAAAACAAATAATTAGAGTATCATTTACTTTTCTAGAACGCAGTTAACACGAATTTTGATCCTTCAGGTTTTTCACTAGGATGTACCTAATGGTTGTATGAGGCATCATTAAACGCTAATTAACTAGTGTAAAATACAACCATAAAATTAATAATTAATAAAATAGCCTGGATATTCAGATTTCGGAACATAATTAGTTACTACGAAAAAAGTGTTTTACGGATTTTCCTCGAATTTTATTTAAAACAGTCACCAGGGTCTGCTACTCCTTATAATTAAATGTTTTGAGTAGCGTCAACAATAAAATGAGGCCCATGTTAAATTTTAGGCCAATTTTTTTAAAAGTTACTTTATCTTTAATTGTTGATTTAAAGATATTAAAAAAAATATCATTGGCTGCTTCAACTCTACATAGACATTCCAATATAGGATAATTTGGCATCTAACTAATTTTTACGCGGCACTGAGTTCAGGTATGGTGTTGCATCTGTGTTTCCGTGCACAATACGCTTGCATTTCTAATTTTTTAAAAAACAAATTAGTGAAATACGATATTCCCTATGATAGTCCCCTGTAAAGTTTCTTAGGCATTTACCTGTGTTTTGGGTCCTTTAATCCCTTATTATATGGGAGTAGCAACTTTATTTGGCAATGCGTAAAGGTACTATCATAATGCTTTCAGGGAAAATAGGATAAAACTGAAATGAAGGAATATCTCTTCCGTTTCTTAATAATTGGATTTTCTAAACGAGATTTTAGTCTCTTCATCAAAAACAATAATTAATTAGACAAGTGTCTCTATGAGTTCATTACTCTCTTTACTATACATCTTTGCCGATTTCATTTGTGAAATGCTATAGGCATTTCCTAGGTGCATGCGGATTATAGAGTTCTACAAACATACATTCACAATGAGACTCAATCATTAAACAGTTGATGTCCAGCTACTTGAACGATAAAACATGACGAGCTTGTAGAATTAACAAATCTCTTAATGTCTCTGCTATACGTTAACTGCAGAAACATATATACTCATGATTATTCTGGATATCCCGTATCAAAGTCAGGTGGAATATAATTAAGAAATCAGAAGATTTAATTATAACAAAATGTTTTGTTTTCTCCTGAAGCACATGTTTTATTCACTGTTTCTACAAACACACTAGTACAGTAAAGTTGTCAATTCCTCTATTGTTGGATTGCCTTGATTTGTACATAATAAGCAAAAAAGAAACTCATATATTATTGCAGAAGTCAACTGATTACCCGGGCATTTATACTGTCCAAAATACGGCATTGCGTTCGCTCCAGCAGGTTCGATCCGTTATTGTACGGCTGGGGTCTTTAATGTTGGTGAATTGTCTTGAGTAGCTGATCGTTATGTTTATAATCACTGTTTTGATGCGCGAAGTTATTTTACTCACTAAATTCAAGCCGATTGACTGTGAAGTAAATGTTTATTTAATTAATCCACATTATTAAAATTAGTCCAATGCTGCCAAGTAACAGACGCTTGCTTCCGTTCTCTACTCTGCCTGATGCAGGAGTCGTGCCATTGTTCTGCTCGCCTGTTCTTACCACTACAGAAAGGTACATGCATTAGAATTCCATATGTTCGTTGATGACATAGAACTAGCTAAATTCATAATTCTTAGCTTATTAGTGTATAAATGTATCACAAAGCTGCTATTATATCAAATGTGGCATTATTGGACCTTCTATATACGGTAAGTATAACGTGTGGATATAGAATTTCTGTTGACCTGGTTCACTCATAAAAATTCAAGTTAATCTAACATTTACTACTGCAAAAGTAAGCCTGTTGATTTTTTCAGAAATCCAATGCGAAAAGTAATAAGTAAGTTTAATTAATTACAGGAAAAAACTGGCCACAAAGATATACAAGTCATTTGGGCCAAAACTTAAAATATAACTATTAATATCACTAACCTTGACTGGTAAAGCTTAGTACGATGTCTTTAAAGGCAGAAACTCTTATTTGATCAATAACATTACTAACTTTGCATCGGAAGACATTAAGACCTGCTTCTGTCACAGTAAAGTTAAACTGATAACCTGATCCAAGGTCTATCTCTAAGCCATTATCAACACGGCTCCATTTATACTGGCTGATAGGAGGATGGCTTGATGTTGTACAAGATAGAGAAAGGAAATCTCCAACATAAAATGTGTCATGAGAGGAACACTCTCTGTCGCTATTGCATTTTATAGCAGAAAGTGCAATATCCCTTACTGTTATTGGAGCCTCGACTAGAACAGAAAAAGAAATGTTCATGTTAATAAAAGGTACACGATAGTGCGCGTGCTGTCTGTATAAATCCATCCGTTAGCGTTTCGTACCTTCTCAACTAACGTGTGGGCTTAACTATGGTCAATATTTGTTATTTTCCTTCAACTTAACAAGAGTGAAATAATTATGTCATTATACTTTTGTCAACCGAGATAAACATGTCTCTCTATGTGATCCATCGTCGCCTACCACGTCTATGCTATCGTGATGACTCATTCTGAATAGGTATCGCCGGTGAGCTTAGTTTTTTGCTTAGCGAACTATATATAAAATCTGGCAAGACGGAATGTGTGTGACCGATCTCCTATCCGCTTATTCCACTGTTATACCGGTTATAATAAGTTGCAATTTGATAGGTGTCAACTCTTTCTAGGCATTATATAGAAATTAAGGGATTATCCTTCTCCCTTTTTTGAGGCGATAAACAAAAAGGACTATGGATAACTGCCCAGACGTTAGTTGAGAGGGTACGGAACACTAACAGATGAATTTATTCAGACTGATTTGCATGTATCTATAATTTACAGTTGAATAACCTGCGGTTATAACAAGGATATTTATATAAACAGCTGATTGTCACTATACCCCCTTTTTGTACAGTTTTCTTAATTACGAAAAATCTAACATATAAAAATAATTGATACGATCCTACTTAATACCATAAATGTTTTATAAATGTATTCTACTATAATATACTAGTATTACATTGTAGTAAAACAGTAAAAAATAGCGAGTGTTTGGAATACATTGCTATACTCAATAGGTGGCATTATCTAATTCCTTTTACTATCGTATTTTCCTTCAACGTAAATGCAATGCATTATGTCATCAGATGTTGGAAATTCAACACACTCTCTGGCCAGAAAGTTGAAATAATAAAAATGTGGCTCTCAACATTTAGATCACACGACGTTCCCAAGGACAACTAGAAGAGTGTTAAACTCAGTTATTTGGGATATCCACTTACGCTGGCAAGTTCCGTTAGAATTTAAACTATATCCGGTTATACATTCACATACTCTCCGATCGTTTCTTGCTAAACACCGCATGTTGACATCAGAACACAAAGAACCACCCGCCTTGCAGTCCACAGCTAGAAGTATACAAAGTGTTTCTCTGTTAATATCTATGAATTGGAAAACGTGTCAATGTTGTGTGATTGTCTTCTCATAATTAACACTAATTATCTATACACTCCTGTTGCTTCTTTTTACTTACTAGTACATGTCAGTTATCTATCCTGGTTTGCTGACTATTACTTTAGGAATTAATGTATTCATTTTTTCTTGGTTTGACAATTATTTACTCAGAAACAGGTATCTGCGTTTTGTAAGCTATGCGCTACATTTCACAACACTCGTGCCTGCTACTAGCACCAAGAGACGCAATCATCTTAAAAGTATTTAATAATTATCAAAATAAAATTTGTAACTTTGATAACCGGAGTTCAACAAATCACTTGCTATTTATATCATCGAAATTGTGATGAAAAATACATGTTAATATATTTTACGACTAATATAACTGCACAGTTACGCTACTATGTCATATGCAAGAGTGTAGTTGTTTACTCTTTAACCGGGAAGGAAACAATATTCGTAGTCAGGAGTTTTAGTTAGAACATGTGTGTATGAAAATCCAAAAAAAAGCAGTTTACTTCTTTTTGCTACACAGTTGTTATGTCCGTTGGCATGTTTCAACATACGTCATGATTTGCTTTTACATTACTGACAGTACATGCACATTTTTTTTCAAATCAATTAAAGAATAAAATAAAAACATACCTTGACGGACAATTTGATTTCCTGAAGTGTTGAAATTGCAATTAACGATAAACGAATACGGATCGTAATCGAACCCCCAGACCTGAACGATGTTACGCCTTTGCATGTGTACCGTTAATGTGGCTGGATCTGTAGTTGTGCCACTGCCCTAAATGCAAAAACAATCATAGTTACAAATAATTTCTAACGTGACACGATCAGAGCAGCAGTTGCATTGCACTGAAGTTTTCCAATAGTTTGCTTGAAATTGAAGCATGATTTGCAATCGTGCTTGATTTGAATTGCTGGGCAGTCACATAATCAGGGATGTCTGAAATACTAAAACATCTAAATCGTAACTGTAATTAACGATATGTTACTTGAAATAGCAAAAGAAATGACTACTTTAGATCTTAGTGTTTGTGAATATCAACGAGATTTTTCATGACTCCTTAGGGAAAATCCTGGACCCAGTAATTAATGCTAGTCGTCTCTGATCAATAGTTCGTGTGTTCAAAACAACATGGATACGCTTGTTATGAGACATTTGTGCCTTTATTCTGAAAAGAATATAGTATAAAGTGGTCAACTAATTGTATTCAGTCAGCATTTAGCAGACTCACCATAATCCCACATTGTCCAAAGTTAATCTCCTTTATAGTCAAAGTAAGCATAGACGGAACATCATATTTATCCAGCTCAGTTGCCTTGCAGAAATGACTTTTACCAAGGGCGTATACACGATATGTATATACAATTAACGAGTTTGTGACATTAATTTGTATACTTTTTGGATCGGTAAGGCAGCTATAAGTCACTAAAGAAAATAAGAAAAATAAATGTCACTGTCCACTCTAGTTACAGATATTTTTTCAATCGCTTTTTGTCTGTTCCACATTTTCGGCAGATTTTTTTTTCTGATGTAATGATGTATCACAGATATCGTAAACAGACTCAATAACAATCATGAAGTAAGCTATCGTTTATAATGTAAATAATGATATCGTTTGACAAGTACTGACTTATTTTAAGGCTTAACTACACCCTGTTTAAACAAAAATTCGTGAACAATATTTATCACACTTTTTACACAAATAAATATTTTCTGAAACTATAACACTCAGGCTATGTTATTATGGCATTTTTAGACTCGTCAATGTAATGCACGAAATTTAATTAGCGTTTACTGATACCTCACAAAATCAGTAGGTACATCCTTCTGGAAAACCTAGTGGATCTATAGTCATGCTAACTACATATTAAGCTCTCACAATTCGTTTTTCAGCATTTTTCAATCGCGCCAGTAATTGTGTTATACAATGAATTTAATTTTGTGGCAAACAGAAAGTGGATCGTTTTTAAACATTTATTAATAATTCAAAGATTATACATGGTATTTACAATTAGATCATAACAAGTAATGATGGTGAATTCTTCCAATTTTCAAGAGGATTGGAAGAAACACATTCAAGATACGTTGTACTTTGTACAGGGCTTTGAAACAAATTCAAATTTTACAGTTGTAGCAAAAAACCTCTTTCAAGCATTTCAAACAGAATATAAGGAAATATATCATATGTATAAATGTTTTTATAATTTTTACACTCAATCTTTCGTCAAAGTTTATATAAATATCGGTTTTCGTTAAATTAAGTTTTCTGTATTTCGATAAATTAATAAATAAAGTATTTTTGTTAATTAAAATTTAAAACATTTTTTGGTTCGAAAGCTGGATTTTCAACAGAACAACTAGTCATTCAGGATTTCCAGTTGGCAACCTGTCCATCAATTTTACTGATTTATATTTGCCGTGCCGTATTTCAATTCTTGGATTTAGTTTTCACGGAAAGCGGCTGAGAATTTGATGCAATAGATGTCAGCTTTACGGTGAATATCAGTTGTTTTTGCTTAGCGGTACATTTTGTGAATATACAACAACAATACCATGCGTACGCTATAAGTACAACGCATACATTCACCGGCTTGAATATCGTTTTCGGTACAACCATGGCCAATGGGGTTTAATTTTTTTTCAGATACTAGCATAAAAGTGTCCATACTTGTATGTTTGCCTTCTAATGTTTCAAAGGCTCAAATTTAAATCGATTTTGATAAATTGTAGCTTTATTGTTTCTAGGTATTTCGAAAAGGTCGCTATATAAAATTATCTGGACGTCATGGTCTCTGCCTGGCCCAAGAATAGTCCAATATATAGGGGTACGGCACATTATAATTGTTGTTTTATGCACATTTTTCGCAGTAAAGTTATAAAATATAAATACACAGAAACATAAAATAAAGGTAAAATTAAAAGGAAAGCGCAAAGGGGATGTTCCAAGGTCTACATTGTTGTTTTTATCTCAGTACCATACATCAGGTATCAAGATAAGCCGATGATTGTGAATTATTCACTATGGAGACAGAACAGTGGGCCTGTAACAACATGATAGCATCGCTGATCATAAATCCGTTTTAGATTTGACAGTAATTGTATAGAAATTTAAAAAAAAACCATTGAAGTGTTTTATGCAATAAAAGTACGACCTTTTTTCCTATTCACTGTACAAAAATCAGAAAAACGAATATTTTATGATCATGAGGGTCTAGCTTAGCCTTAAAACATATTTCGTTTAGAAGCTTTGTTGTCACAGTTACAACATTATTGAAACATTGTGTCTCGCTCTGTCTTGCGGACGAAGCAATTCCCCGCGGTTCATGTATGCACTGACGTTGTCTACTAAGTGAACCTGCCTGTTATTGACTTAGTTATTTTTTTGTAAGAAAGTGCAATTACTGAAATTATCAGCAGTGGATACACTCGTGTGTTTTTTTCAGTATCAACATTAAAGTACCGTGAGGTGCCGTGAGAGAGTGTATATATATATATATATATATATATATATAAGTCTCCCTACTTACCTGACAAAGGACCAGGTATCTCTGTAGTTTCTGAAATTCAAAGGGGAAACGGATTAAGCATATACAAAAAGCACATTTCAACGTTCAGATGTTGAGCCCAGATGTTGAGGAAATCAGTTATTTAAAAGACTGAATGTTCATCTCATGATAGACCATTTCTACACATTTGCTCGCCATCTGCCACGTGCCCCATTCCAAGCATATCGCTTTTAATAAATGTACAATGACGTAGCGGTACATTTTCCGCTTCGCATACTGAGCCCAAACAGCCTGGAGCCCAATACAAAAACGCCTTATGTTGGCTGGTCTAAAACATGTCTTTTGTAATTTATATTAGTATTTCTATGCATAAGTAAGTACTTAGGAAATAACATATTACCTTGATTGATGCAATTTTAAAAGACTAAAATTGCGTACAAACGAAGAATGCCGGGATCGAACGGGTTGCAATCTAATATAATATCAGTATGCATGTAAGTAATCTAGCATAAAGATAACAGCGAAATTAAAGCTAGCTTTTCTCAAAAGTAAATTTCAGTTCGGACCTAATTCATATTTTAATATTAATCTACTGTTTAATTGGTATACCTAAAACAATTATTGGGTTTAAATGGTCATTATTACTGATGTGTACGTGCAACTTTTGTTCCATACATATTTTGGCAAGATTCCTCATTTTCCAATTATAGTTGATAATATATTCAGGTTCCTTCATTTTACTTTTAAATTTATACACAACTGATTTAATTCAATATAGTTTAATACTATTGTGCATATTTTTTGTGGACCAGGAAATTAGCAATGAAGCTGCAGCATATGAGACACATAGCTTACCGGTACCGTTAACTTGTATCACTCGAAGTCGCATTCTGACGAATCCTGTATTCTTGTCTGTCTCAACATAACAGGCATAGGAATTTTCTCCATTAACAAATAGGTTTCTAACAGAAATTTTTGCATTTCCGGCAGCATAGTCATTAGAAACGCCTGGGTCTAAGATTTTGGGGTTGTTTATTCTTATTGGTGAATTTGGATCGAAGTTAAAAATCAGCGCTTCCCCATACCGGGTGTTCCAACCACGCCACCATTCTACACTAGCTACGGTCTCACCAGCATCCAACACAAAGTTACACGGCAGTGTTGCTACTTCACCTTCAAGTACTTCGACCAATGCTGGACCCGTGACAGCCACTGGGAGAACAAAAACTAAAAAAAGATAGTAGAAACTCGTCACCTAGACTTATCTTAAAAGGTTTAACATGGCTATTTTGTAGAACTGACGAAGACATTTCGCTGGTATGACTCCTATTTGACAATTCATTGGGCCTGGATTACTTTCTACCAGTTCTGTATTAATTATCAATAAAGTTTCTGAGCTCTAGTCCAGAGTTCTGTCACGAGGGAATATGAATATCAGGCTACCTAACGACCATCGACACTCACCAAAACCGAATGTAGCAATCACGTAGTTCGTTGACCACTCGCCCAAATCGTTGACAACTCACATTTCATTTATAGTAGACATGTAAAGAATTTCAGAAATTGTGAGCGGTCAACGACTTGGGTGAGTAACCAACGATTGTGTGTGATTGTCGATGGAGATTTGGCAGCCCTGGATATGCTACGTGGATTAATAATGTGTATGCTACATAGGAGTGATCACGATACCTAATCTGCATGCATATTTGGAATAAGACACAATTGATGTAGCCGAAGGTCAGATCCAATAGTATGGCGGTGAAAGTAATGCAAATTAAATGTATGACGTTGACTATAGCTTTATTTAAATTGTGCAATGTTTCTATACAGAATGCTGAAATGTATGCGAGTTAGTGACATTTACGCGCCATCACTAGGCAACCTGTGGAGTTTCCCAAAAATTCACTCTGGTTCTCTAGACAAGGAAAGCATATGGCATAAGGATACAATTAATTTTCCCATCCACCTCAATAGTAACATTTTGCCTTCTAGTAAATAGACTAA
>JAOXYB010068278.1:11822-24307 GCA_028565635.1 Phoronis ovalis
ATGCACTTTCAAGAAAAATATTAAGTACATATTGAGAGCAAATATATACAAAGAGACAATTGAAGTTATTATGCCTAAACAAATGTACACTTGCGACAAAACATGACTATTAACAAACACTAACTCAGAGTTTCAGAACACCATGTGCGTGCGCATGTTTATATATTCCACTTCAACGACGTTTCAGTTGTGTACAGTTAACGAACACACATCTTTGGCAAAACAAAATATATGTTAAAATACGTATAAATAAGTAAAAAAGACTGACTAAAGTACGCGTTTAAAGTCCTGTCTTTGATTATATACAGAAGGAATATGTCTAGTTTTTCGTTCATGTGTCGTTCACAATTTAATAACCATGCTAGTAGCTAGACGCAGCTTAACATTTTTCTTGTCTTGATGTTGCATAATGCATTTTTAAAAGTCGCATTGTTACTTTATTCCAATAAAATGTTCTTGCAAATCATTCTTTTAACGAAAGCATATATATATAATCAAATTTGCCGCCGCATCACGCAGATGAAAATCCTTCTCTTGACATTGCCCAATTGACAGCATCCAAAACGTTATCAACAAATATGGCGGGCTTCTTTAACGTCGGTTCTGCAACAAAATCTCTGTGACCATGATACACTTCATACGTAGTTGAAGTTTCATCATTGTTGTTCTCTTGTGCTTTAGGATTAAATACCCCCGTGCCTACTAATATAGGGACACATTTTTCAACAGTTTGTGGATAGAATTCAGCATCTTTTGGAATGCATCTGGAAGGACTAAGTTGTTCTGTTTCCATGTTGTTGTTCTCTCGCAAATGCCTGATATAGCAATCATATAAGTTAGCACCAACGATATCAGCTTCTGGATTATCGCTGAAAGTATAAAGTTATAGAAATATAACGAAAAAATTCCTGTGCTGAACAAACAGAACAAGGCTCTTCATATCATAGTACGTCACAAGGGCAGGCGCCCTCTGGCGAGAGAAAATTGTTTTCGTCTCTACAATCAAATGATTATAGTGAACAACTTGTATCCTCTATCCGGGTAAGTGGACGGTTTGTCTATGCAATATAATCAGTAATCGACTTGATTGAATGCATGATTTAATACTTTGAACTTTATTATTATAATTGGTAACGAAGAAATCGCATAATATAACAATTAGCAAATAACCATCAAATGATGCTTGGCGAAATACTTACCCAACAAAATACATAGTTTTGATTGGGGAATTGATGCCCAGTTTTCTGGCTTGTTCTGTAATGACATGTTCTGCGTAACGATAAGTAATTTCGCTCGGTTTTCCGACTAAAGCTGTGTATTCAAGATCTCTTCCTGTGATTTTCTGTAAAAAAATGTCAAAATAAACGTTTCTGTTATTTCCATTTCCTTGTGTCTTTCTAGGCAAATTCGTGGACATAAATATTATTTTTTGTACCATTTAAGAATTTCAGTTATATATGTATACATATACTGAATCGTAATATAAATATCTTTTGTATACAATTTTAAAAAGTAGGAAATGGGCATCCGGTATAAATTTTAGATCATTTCTTTAATTCTTCTTTTAAAAAAATATTCTAGGCTAATAACAGTTACTGAAAATATAAATCCCGCATTACCTTATATAGAGCCTCGAGGCAGGTCAAGTAAGCACCATGTCCGAATCTTGGCATACACGCCTCTGCCATAAACGTTAAATCCATATTGCAAGCAAGCACTGGAATGTGTTTTTCCGGATAGGAATGGGGTGAGTAGTTTGGTTTACCTCCTGTTAGCAACAGGTCTACCATGAGCTGTAAGTTACTTTCCCAACGATTTGGTTCACCGACAAGGACCATTGCTGAAAGAAAATTAATTCATAAGTCCGTATCTACGGATATTTAGAAATACCATAACACGGTAAACTGAAATTTTGTTTGTTGATATAAGGATCTAAGATATTGTCCTTGTGAGGTACGTAGCTCACGGAGGGAAAGAAATTGGGAGAGAAATAAATATGCAAATGAGCACAATTAATTACTTCAGTAGAACACGCTAACTATACAGTGTTAATCAGAAATCTATCAGAAGTCGTGAAAACTATTTAGGATAACGGCCAAGATGCAAAAAATTAAAGGTATGACTTACCCTCAATTTTTGGAAAGTCATGTCGCTCAGTATAACCATGAGTAGCAATCCTCACTCTGTTGCTGTGATCCACAATGTCCAGCAGTGGATAACTGTCTTTGATGTCATCGATGGTACAAATATTTGTAAAACCGAGGCTGAGAAAGTGAGTTAAGGGTGAATATTTCACAAGGAAAATCAATAATCTCTATTTTGTATTTCATTTAAACTCATAAAAATACGTTTTACTGAAAACAGTTAAGAACAAGTACTGCTGTACTGAATAGATAGAAAGGATACTCGTTGGCGATTTCTTTGATTTTCCCTTGACCAATAAACAGCACATGTTTGTCGTGATATTTTTTAAATACTGACAGTGCACCTTGTGCATGTATAACTTGATCTGGAGTGATCTGGAATAATAGAAAATACGTAATTTAAAAAATAGTAATATTGTAGTATTTCAACGAAAATGTAGATCCACCAGCGTGACAAAGAATCCTTAGATCACAGTGTAATTAAGAACGTTTTCGCATCCAGACATAAGACATGCATACATTGCTGCATCAAGTATTTTAAAGTTAAAGTGCGCTTTTAGCATCAACGACTGGTAATCGAGTTCAACTCAAATTTTGAAGAGTATTTTAAATTCGGTATGCACGATCGATGTTATCCCGAAAGCTTAAACTTGCATGCTGTACAGTTACATATACATTGTATGTACTTTAGCTAAAAACATTTTTGCTTAAACCACCGTACCTCTACGCCTAACCATCGAGTCAACATGGCCGCTTTGTCTTTGTTCCTTGAGCATGAGTTGGTGACGAAAGCCATTGGTACTTTAAGCTTCCCGTCATCATCAACACAGCGATGTATCATCTGCTTCGCTGGTTCCAAGGGTACAGAGCCCCGACCAATAACTCCATCGACATCAAACAAAAGACCAAAGTTCGGCTAAAAGAACAATAATAAGCACAATGACATTTCTTGCACAATCTATATATTGTAAAATAACGGTGTTTGAAGTATCTGCCAGTACATCGCGTAATATTAACATTAGAAAATATTTTGGATTTTTTTATCAATGTACACGCATGCTTACAACTAAGCGATAGAATACAACAGAATTATGACGTCACGTTTATATTGATTCTCTTTCACTGTACGACTTCGTACGTAAACAAAGTTTGACGATTTTTGATACATATTAACATTGAACGCAACTAGGGCGAGGCAAGGTGATCCGTTCAAATTCATGACATTGGTCTTGGTTGATACTTTTTATTTTTATTTACCCTACACAATTACATAACATTTGCATTTCTATCACACGTATGTAAACAAAATTTGACGAATGTTGACAGATAATATTACAATGCCACTAGGGCAACTGAAGGTGATCCACTCCTTGGGTCAGTTCACATTTATGCCATCAGTCACGGTTGATATTTTTATCTATCTTAAGTAATTATATAACATATTTAAAGTAAATTGTCAACACGTAAATAAACATTAACGTTAACGTGACGTTAATAACTGTTTCACCTTAAGTTTACACAACTACGGTAAATGAAATGGTCATGGGTGTTAACCTATTGTTGATTGTGTTTATTTTGGGGTTTATTTACTGTTATAGGCCAAAAGGTAAAAAGTTGTAAGTAATGCATTCGCATGAACGGATCATGTTTGCTTCTGTGAGTTATCTTACATTTATAGGTGTTGTACAGGTCAACGATTGGTCATTCTCTTGTTTAGTAATTAAAACAAAAAAATAAACATCAACAAGCTCGCTTTTTATGTACGTAATATTTGTTTACTACAGGCTGATGACAAAAGTCTATCTTGTATCGAATAATAAATGGTTATCGGGAGCGGCCATCACTACTGGTCAAGATACGGCCAATAATAAACAAATTAAACAAGCATGAACGTCGATATCTGTTTTATTTAGGGATTGTTTATACGTAATTAGCTTGTGCAATATTGACTGTAGTGAAAACTGCTTTGTATATCTAGCAAGTTAAAAAACTATAAATTCAAGTCTGGCTGGGTTTTTTTTCTAGAACTTACATTTGTTTTAATTAAAATAAATAATCTTTGTGTAAAGCTGATTGTTTATTCATGTTTTTCATTTATTTTCTCGAATCGAAGGAAAAATATTATTAAATCGCGTCACGTTAATGTTAACTGTGCGTTTACATATAAAAAGTGCATATCTAATGACCAGTATATTTTTTGCAATCAAAGTGCAAACTTCAGAAACTTACGATAACCCAATAACTTTTTAGTACTACCTTCAGAAATGTTGGCTCGAAACCAAAATACCTAACATCAAAGTAGCTGTTCGTAATGATTTATAATTTTGATTAATCATGCCCGGGGTCACCATACCAGGGTTACTATGTCAAGAACGAATTGGTATGTTTACTAACATTTCCAGGAATAAGCACTTTTAGCTTTAAATGGGCAATGACGTCACTTTGTCCATGACTTGCAAGTTTATTTAGTAGTACTATTATTGCCGACAGATTAAGTGCGATACTGCAATATGTAAAAAAATGAACATTTCCCACCGATATCAACATGAACTTGCAGTCCTCAGGACCCCTGGCCTACCACTCTGTTTCGGTAATGGCTACTGCTCTGATAGCAGCGATGGATTTATCACAAAACCTTTGACCTATATTGCTATAAATTAACGAAATGTAAACCCTGGTTATGAAATTTTTATGTAACTAATTCGAAAGGGCCATTAACCTATAAATGCGTAATCACAATCCATACATCAAATTTCACAATCAGCTGATCAAGCACATGTATGATTATATATTGCAAAAATAAAAGCATAAAATCCCGTACGAATACTTTCTGAAATCAAATAAAACCGCATTCAGCAAGAAACAATTAAAACAATTTAAGCGGTTTTAAAATCTTTTTACCAAGAAATGCAATAATATAGTGTAAAGAAATGCAAACATAGATGATACTCAGGAAATAATGCTACCCTGCGATGATAAACCCAGTGCTGGCTGCATTCCAAACGATCAGCTGTTTGCGGTTTAACTTGTATGTGACCTAAGATTAACAAAAGATGTTTTTCTTTTCCGGTGTACAGTACATAATGATTAATGTCATATGATCGCCTATCAAAAATATTGTCAAAAAAACTCCTGCCTTTGCAGTGTTTATAATATCACATGAATACCGGTGATAATACGTGATTTATCTAAGAAACACCTTGTGAATAGAGAACTTTCAATAAAACCCTACGACGCCACCTATGTGACACTATAACCGAAAAATGTATTTACGAGTAAAGTGTAAAATCAGAATAATCGATGCATCAATAAAGTTTAAGCCTTGAAATAAACCAAAAAGTGGCAGGGTTTCTCATATTGTGTTATCTTAAAAATGTACAGTTATCAACATAGCCACCCCTCTCAAGATAACACACTGATATTGTTTCGTTGCAACCGCAGCGGGAAAGATTGATTGCGCAATGTTAGCGAATTGCTTGATATTCAAAAATTCCCACTCGTGTCATAGCTGCTACTTTAGCGCATGTCTTTATTGTTCTGTAAATTATCATCGATATTTTAGATAAGATACGAGAACACAATACGCAAAATACCCTCGAAATATATTTAGAATTATTACTAATATCAGGGTATTTATTATAATTTTACAAAACTTATGCTTGGAGATATTCCCAAAGTTATGGCATTCGTTATTATTATTTACCTTTGGACCTCAAGCATGTTATACACGTGAACTGTCCGTGGATTACCGTAAATTACAAATATATTGCGAAAGTGAAAACAATGATATAACTACTTAATTGCCCAACACAAACTTAAATTTCTTTCAAGTTTAAATTTCATCCTTTATTTTGTATAGAAATTAACTATGGTTTAATATAACTGCAGCTATGCATTGGCTGTTTCCAGTTGTTTCTATTAAAATATACATTTTCTTTTTTTAACGTACGGAGAATTTCTTCAAACCGCCGCAGTGACCATACTGGCAAATATTTCAGATAAATGTTAATATAGGATTTTAACCTTTTAATTAGATCTATGAGATCAGTTTAAGCCTATTTTGTAAGCATATTCGAGGTTATAAGGCACCGGTTTTTGGCTGATACTGAAGTGTGAAAGTATACCAGATTCGTTAACTCAAATAAGGCTTACCTCTAACTGTTCCAAAGCCAATCCGTTCATTACTTGTTCAAAGTCACAGTTTCCATTCATGTCTTCATCGCATGAGTTTCCATTAAGCTCATCATCACTAATATTTCCGTTCATTCTGTCTGCTTCCACAACATTCCCGTTGCTGTCTCCTTGACCGAAATGACCGCTTGATGGCATTTTTTCTTTTTTCACACAGAATTTCTGAATATATGAAAAATAGAATTTACTAATTGTGGCGAAGAGTCATCAAAGGATTACTTACTAGATCTTATGTGAAAAACCAAATAATGAGCGAATGATACAAAGTGATGAGATATTTATACATTTTTAGCGTTATACAATTGATAACGATTACCCCTTGTTAGTGATAAATTATTCCCTTATCCATAATCTTAGGCGCAATATATATATTATACTTTAACTGAAAATGAATATTAAAAATCAATTTTCTATGCGTTTCATACGCAGTGGCATACTTTAAAAGGCAACATGGTAACATGGATATCTATCTTTGAAAATTAAATCAAACAGGCGTATCGCAGAACAAAAACCAGGTACAAATTTTGAAATAAAATCTCGATTGCTTGCATAATGATCCAGAGGTAGATAAACCTTTTATCCGCATACTAACCTCGTTAATCTCCAAGCTTTGACTTCACGCTTAAAAATGCTAGCAATATTTGTTCGTCACTTTCACAAATTAAAATCTTCCACTTTGTTCGCTTTATTTTGTTAAATCTGGTTTTTGCAGCAAAATTACCGTATTTATAGGAGTAGGGTACCCTAGATATTTATAACCAGCTGATTTACTGTAAACATGTGAACATTGTGTACTATACTACCAATGATAACAAAACTACGTCACTTCAGTCAGAGGTCAATAGTAGGGCACGTGAACTGCACAGGTTACATCGTGAGGGAACAAAGTCAAGGTTTTGTGTATGTTTTTAGAAAAAAAAACATCACAAAATATGACATTTTAAAATTGGGTGTCTTCTTAAGTATTTAATATATTGCTACATATGCACGTTCCAGGACTACATATTTTTTGTTTGAAATGTACAGTAAAAATGTATAAAGTATTCAGTACTGATCATTAGAACTCCACGCGTTCCAATTCCAATATTCTACGTTTTGCAATGTGTAGCATTAGTATTACGGCAAGCAGATATTGATCATTACACATGTTCCAACCCCTGTGTGTCTTATATAGATAATTAAAATGCATTATGCATAAATAATTACTAATTAAACTAAGCACGACTATGCCATCTGTATTCTCACGTGAAAAGCCTATATTGATTGGTAGCTTATAATGTATAAACACATTATTGCATTAATACGGACATTGTGTCCTCGTTTCGTACAATTAAGTAAATATTGTTATCTAGAATATATCATGAGCAAATTCTACATGCGATAAAGCAAATAAAAAATGAGTCACTCGCAATGTCAGAAGTGACATCCAAAGGACTTGTTCTACTTGAAATATTACGCAAAAAAATATTAACTAACATTAATCACTGATTACGCAAAATTAGATAACTTAAAGATTATGATACGTTGATAGTTCACTTCGATTCTCCAGTATGCCTTTTTATATTACAGCTTAGTCATTCTTGTGGAATTTTATTGGTTGGGCGTCATGTTAAAAAAGAATAGAAACAATAAAGATTATTAAATTACATTGTTTTAGTTTGATACACAACTCAAGCGATTTAGGCTACTAAATTTCGAAATCGTATTTTTTAATGCATATTGTATTTTTATAATGAACGCCGCTGAAAGATGCACTATTTCATGACATTGACATTTTGTAAACACTTCTGTCTAATCCAGGAACATCATTTACATAATTATTTATACTGATTTTTTCGTTGTTAAATTTGTTTTATAATTTGATAAAAGCATGGCTATGCATGTAATTCATCTGAGGGCGTTTTGGGGGGCAAGTTGGTACTATTCCAAATACTGACAATCTTGCCAATCGTTAATCATGGCAGAATTCTTGGAAAACACTTAATAAGATGCTGGTACATGGTGCTTCGTTCCTTAAAATATGCGAGTACGCAAAGGGCCTATCTGGTTATAAAAAAGAGTACGCAAAGAGCAAGTGTGAAAAGTTCAGTTTTGGTTTACTGAACGGATATGAGATAGGTGTATCCCCTATAGCTTTTAAAGTCATGTTGACATACCGGTGCATTTACACTCCAGTTAGAATCACGCTGGCATTTCTCGGTAATGTTATTAATTTCGACTTAAAAAGATTAAAAATTAACTGGGAGAAAACGAGAAAACGAAGGACCCTGCAATGCAAATAGTATGAGCGCATATATATTTCGTTATGGTTCGTTTTTTGTTTCATTTTCCCAGGCACTTATTTTGATCGGATAATAATAATGATTGTGAATAACCTAGATATCTCCATCTTCAATCCCAGCGTGGTACCAAGAACTCTGGCCAAAATTGATCACGTGGTGCGTAGTGCCCCGGACGATACCTAGCACCTTAAACACAAAATAAATATTCTTACATGTGGCATTTATCCCAGAAATGTAGAAAACGTCGAAGACAATGGGGGAAAATAAATAACTACTTTTAATAAGTGTGTTTTTCTATTTTACGGTCGCGTATACGGCAACTTTGCAAAATCTGCTGATAATATCTTATACAAGCTATATTAGTGTTCCGGTTACCATAATTAATATGTTGTCCAGTACACTTTATATATTACCGAAGTGTATTAATTGTGGTTTACAGCAACGTTTCGGCCACTATAGTATACTCGAGTAATTATTGATAAATTAACGTAATACCAACATATGTCCAATCTGTCATCTGAAGAACTGAATTCATTTTTACAGTCCTATATCAACTCTCTCACATCTATCATATTTGTAGTTTTCTGTTGGTACTTAGAGACGATGGACAACAATTCGTTTCCCAGTTCAGTAGCACATTTTCAAAATACCCATTCCCAATCTCCCGATAAAACATTTTGCCAACGACAGGTATAAAGCCCAGTTTGACCTTCTACACCTATTTAGGACCTTTACTGTAACCACAGTTCTCCAGGGTACCACAAAATAATATCCTCAAAAACGTGATGAATTGTTTTAAAGTACATCTGGGTCATCCAGATTTTTTGGATAACTAACAACTGGACGATTGTCAAAGTGTTGACAATACAGTTTGATGACGAAAATGACATATTAAAATGTAATAAATACAAATATTCTGAACACATATCTACATGAAACATATTTCAAACGCTTTCATAATATTGACATTGTTCGTTACGTATTTTAAAAGTGCAAGATCATGACACAGTTTCAAATTGTTGATAATGCAATTTGATGACGAAAAGACATACATACGTGTAATAAACACGAATATTTAGAACATATACATGTATCTCTACATAAAACACATAATTAAAATGGTTTACATTTCATAATATTGATAGTGTATCATGTGCATGATGACATATTCTCAAAATGTTGATATAGCAACTTTTTAACGAAAATGACAAATAAACATAAACATAAAAAAAACACAAATAAACACTAAAATTCGGAGTACATGAAACAAATTGCATTCGCTGTATATTTCATGGTATTGGTGTTCAGGGGCCCGTTGTCTGAAACATCTTATAGTTACGATTCCGTAAGTACTTACAATTCCGTAACTTTGTAAAGATACTTGTACACGAATTTAAAGTTGTGATTTTTTCTGGCAGCGCATTTTGCTTCCGTAAGTCATGATTTACGAAATCGTAATTTTACGATGTTTCTCACAACGGGCTCTAGGGCTACCTGCTATCCCCTGATTACGACCTACAATCCAGGGCTACCTGCTGTCCACCGACTAGGACCTACAATCGTCACTGGTAATAATCCGTAATATACGATTTTTGGTCATTAATGGGTGGATGGATGTCGGGAAGCTCTGTGTTATATATTAGAAATATCATGTGAACAAATTTGAGTTCAATGATAGAGATGTAAATATATGTTGGGGTCATTTTTATTCAAACCCTCAAAGCCATGAGATATATTCTTAAAATTTGCATATAACTTAATTACCTGTCCAGTACTATTCATTATGTGAATACGCTATTACATACCAGTCTTAAAGCAGCATAAATAGCCTGAGTAAAGAAAGGACAGAGCACAACCGGCTAGGACATTGAACACATCAGAAGTACAACTAATATGTGATACCCGGGATGTGATAACCTTGAAAATGTATTTGGACGTAGGAGTGCAATTGGTTTTGTGAAGGATGTCATGGTTAAACACATCATAGTAACTCCATCATAATGAGAAAGCTGAAAACTTTATAAACGTATGGAATTAATAGTCGAGGCAAGTGAAAATCTGTGTACTAGTATACTAGTGAACTGCAACTACCATAATTCATCAGTTTCTTTACAATAAGTAATAGGATAAAGGGAAAACGGGACAATTTGACAACACTGGTTTTTCTGAACGATACTACACTTCCTAATAACCGTCATGGATGAACATAATTATATTAATTTTGCATCGAGATTAAACTGGTAATATTACTTTAAATTAACATTCCAATGGGGAGGAAGATTGGTACAATAGCAAGAAGAAGGATCAAATTATAAACAATCTGTGTTATGTTCACTGTCCTTTAAAATTGAATCTTGTATTACATTCAAATATAAAGGGTGTTGTACGTAAAACGATATTCGCTTCAATTTCTTCACGCTTACTAATCCAACCCAAATTAAAAGGAAATAGACACAACATCGTCACACTCTGATATTGACATTGTCCTCTTACACAGTCTAACTTTAGGTTGATACATTTTTAGACAGGTCTGTAAAAATATATTTATTTTACATAATATATCAACTGGAAGTAAAACAAGAAAGGTCTTTAAAGTAGACAGCAGGAAACGAAGTATTTTGAATGAAGTAGCATTGTATGCATACATATTCTAGATTAATGATAACCTCATACGTACTGTAACGGAGCCCCAAACATGTATTAAGGAGGTCTAAGATTCATCGAACCTCCCTAAATTACCACTACAACAATTTTAACAAGCAAATAATTATAGAAAAACCTAATGCAATTTCACAAAAGTTGAACCCCAACGTAAAATCCTGGTATCGCCCCTGTTCAGGTTGCACGGTAATTTTGGTTGACAAAGATATCAAGTTATAAAACAGCATTCGTTTTGACATTCATGCAACAGGCCTTTGGCGTAATGGATACGTTCACTGTCAAACGAGGCTCTGATCATGAAGATTTCATTCACTGGATTATTTTTGAGGTTCATCTCTCAGTTTCCACATTTTATTATGTTCATGGAGATACGAGCTCCATTTGTGTCGATCGAGGGTCAAGAGTTCACATGGTGAGAAACTGGGATTCGTGCGGTGAAAGCTGTGGCTCGAGAGTGTCGTGCGAAGAATGGTGGGCCTGGAGTTACTAAAATGGCTGTTTTTGACCATCGACAGTCTTTCCACAATCTTTGTTGTATTTCTGTACAGGTGCTTTTTAAAAACTATATATTTCTCCTTTAGTGGTGGAATTTTATATTTTTTGTAATTTCAGTATATATTTTAGAATATATATATATGTCGCATAAATATTTCTCTTTCCTCTGTAACATTAGTAAAAAATGTAAATGAAAGTTTATCCGTGACTATTTTAAAACTAGAAAAGCCGTTTTTTAATGTACGATGATGTTTAGGAGTCAAGGGCTGAAGCATATCATTCGTCATTAGCGCCATCTGGTGGACAAGATTCATTTTGCACCAGTCTAGTGCTAAACTTAACTTTTCTTTTTAAAGCTAGTTAAATTCTTTAAAAACATAATTGGCAAAAATAACTGATGTTTACTAAAAGTATATATAATAAATAATAAACATCAGTATCAAAGTCTTTTCTTACCCGTATATTCGTGATATTTATAATTGACATATATATTTATTATTATGACAAACAACTGGTTATGTAGTCTCGCGAGATGTATATAAGGTATACATAAGGAAAGAGAATTTTGAGATACTTGGGTCGTTGGCAGGCAACCAGTAAACATGTCGTCTGACTCTGAACCAATAATTTAATTTATAAGCAAAAACCCTGTGGTAGAACAGCAGGCATTATTTACAGTTAAATAGAGATCTAACTTAAGAAAAAGTATATA
>JAOXYB010068279.1:0-10078 GCA_028565635.1 Phoronis ovalis
GCGTGAACTTGATGTGTGACACGTGTCAACGCAATGTCTAAGTTAGATTCAAGTCTGCGTGAACTTGGACGTTTTCTAACACAAACTTCTGGTTTACAGCATACTATTAGTCCGCTATTAGTACACTGTACATTTCAACACGGAATAAGACCCGTCACATAATTGCTAATTAATTAATTCAGCCTTGTACTTGTTAAGTTACACACACATTGTTTTAGTAAATACACTCCTGATGACCGGAGTATGATAACTTATATGCATGTCCATAAATCATTCAGTCCACTGTGCCTTAAATTACTGCAACTGACCACTTCACTTCAATAGGTTGTATAATCCAGGAAGAGCATACTGCATTGATACAAAATAACAGAGCACGTCGTACACACTCCAACCATACACATTATAAATCAAACCTTGCTCTTGGCTTAATCACGTATCCTGCGCGCGTGACCATAACCTTTTAAATCATGTAATATCTGGGAATATTCCCTTTGGCTGTTTTTAGGTTTACACTACGGACAACTCTCCCTCTACCTGGGAAAAATTCAGCTATCAACTCCAAGGGTCATTTACAGTGAGGTTTATTATTTCTCTAATCGTGACTACATAACCTCTCTTAACATCACCTCTAATCCATGCTACAACTATCATAAAATCAGTTCAACATCTATAAGACAACAATGTTTGAAACTAGTATCAAGCAAATCTATCCACCTTAGTTTGTTTTGAAAAAAAATAGATCTTGTAACAGAAATTTTCCTCATCTTAATTCAAATATTCAAACTAATCCATCACAGCAGCTAAATATAGTAGAATATGTACTAAAATTATGAATGTTGTCATAAAAATATTATATTATAACAGTACAATGAAGTTCATTCAACTAAATTGCCAATTTTGTTATGTTTATTGTTACCATATGCTTGCGGAACTGAGGTATTACATGGGATGGTACCATGGCACAAATCTGCATGTGCAGTAGTTATCAGTAAACTAACATTGAACTCCGCTAACCGTTTGTTACTGACAGTTGATACCAGTTTCTCAAGCAGTATCCCTTACTGTTGTATGTGGGGTGTTTTTTTGTACCGTTTGTTTCATGAGGCGATCAAACTTTTATCTACAGTTGAGCTTAATTTTTTACACCATATGAAGGAAATCAAATTCCTAGACACCATTTAGTGGGATTATATAAAAATGTTGGATACTAGTTATGAAATACCTTTAAATATCTAGACTTTTTCTACAATAGTAGAACTATGAACATATCGAAGCAAACAGTTACAAAAGGCTTTGCATTTTAAAATTAGAAAATTAACAATTTTAAAATAACTAAGACATCCTGACATGAATTATTGCAGCAGTTAATAAATCTATGAATATCATTGGAACTTAGGCAGCGCTGCTGAATGGTTAGTAGCTAACAATACTTCAGAAGTACACTGAAGCCACCTTTGACTAGCAACTGTAAATTATGGTGATGATTATCAAATATGTACACTGTTATCTAAGTTTTCTAATATGTATGAATGGATATCTTTTTTTCTCAAAAATACTTACAGATATTTAAAAGTCTCCATTCTTAGAAACGAAAGCCCGATTTTTATAGTATTACTAGCAAATATGACATTGCTTCCTTCTGAAACACATCCCAGATGTTGGTTAGGCAGATCTACAATAAGATAAGATAAATATGAAGCTGGTGAGTTGTGATGCTACTTTCTAGCAAGTTTGTTCAAAATCAATTCAGGGTATCTTTTAATCTATTATACATGCATATTTAATATTTTGCATTACATTATTTTTTTCAAATTTAAAATTATGTACAAAATATATGTATATATTTCTGTTATACAATATGTATGTTTATTTATTTATTTACTAATAAACGACATATATGGTACCCTTTCATTTTCATTGTTTTGCTTTGTGAGAACTTTCCAAGGGGTTATAGCCGGAAGTTCATGCATACTCTCGTACTTGTATCTCCTCGAGATAACGTGAGATCGTCAGAAATGTGCTTACCCTTTCCTTAGATGTACCCCGCTTGTACTTATATTTTTTCTGCGCCAGAGATACGTCAACTGCCCCAAGTACATCTAGCACATATACTTTCTTTATGAAGTACCAAAATTGATATTAAACTTGTTTATGCAGTTGATTTTAAGAAATTACTAATAATAGATTTATATCACACTCAAAATGACGCCACCTATCTTTAAGGACGCCATTTTTTTATTCTTTCCAGGTCAGTATTTTTTGGCATTTGTAAAGCACAGAAACAAAGCAGGTTCACAAAAGTGCATAAATTTTGTAGAATAATTGCCTAAAAATCATTTTTACCATTTTATCATAATATTATAATTATCATTTATTCAATATTGAATTGCTTGTCCCAGCGTGTGGCGTTAACTTAAATCTTTCAGGTTGATTTGTGAAAAAGTGTACATTTTTAGGAAAGAAAACAGTGCATATATGTTTTACAACTGTTATGTGTTTACAAACAGCATGGTCGATGTCTATTTCAGCATTACTTTGCGTACTAGCTACGAAATTTAGCCACTGGTAATCACGCCTGACACATAATACTACAATGAAAGGGCACATACGCTGCAACTTTAGTAGCAAATGTTGGAATGGGTATCAAGACAATACCCCGGTTCCAAGTTCATAATAATTTCGTCACAATTTCCAACCTAAAGATCACAAGCTCTTGAGGTGCTAGGCTATAATAATTATGGATCACCTACCTCCTCACGTTTACCTACATTCATTACGAACGCAGGTGCTGTTCCCCTATGTTTATCTCTAGTTTGTATGTCTCAACTTCATTGAATCTGATACTTATTCTTTGCATACATTTTTCTTGTATTCTTAATACTCTACATTAAAGTACTCCTTCATCGGATGGTGTTTCTAGTATTGATCTAATCTTCCAAATATCTTGACTTTCATGGCGTCAACTACAGTGTCGTTAAATCTATACCATATGTCTGCTACTCTGTTGCATATGTCTGCTTCTCACAGTATTGTTCGTTCTGAACTTTTTTGTGTCTTTGTTAAAGTTTCTATTATCATAATACTATCAGACATTGTCCTTTAATCACTCATACAGCGTAATTTAAGTGCAACATACCTGCTCATAAAACTATCAATACTTTATTTAAATACATTTTAGTTCATTTTTGTTTCATACTCTAGTATCTACTAGAATTCCATGCACCAATAACAAATGAAAGTGAATTTCTACAGTTATGTGTACAATATTACTGTCTACAGACTTTATATGTCTATGTGCAAAAGTTATAAGACCCAAAATGTGCCCCTCACCAAGAAATATGAAACGCAAAATGGTTATCGACTGATTTTAATCTGGAGAGGTATTTCAAGAATAATTTTCAACGTCGGGCATTACTTTCTTCAGTACTCTAGGACTGGTAGTCGCTCATCATTATCACTATTGGTGTCCTTACGTTTTATACCTTCTAGCATTCTGCATGCCCATTCTTGCCTGCCTTAATAAAGTCTACTAAAGCATTTACACATTCTGTATCTATTCTCTTTCAAGCTGGACTATCATTATCATTTACTTCTTTGACACACATAATGCCTGCTTGTTTAGGGATTGGTTTATTTCAGAAAGACAACCATGTACCAATGTTTTGTCAAGAATGTCTATCTTAAATTTGCTCTTCAACTTTTGTGCTAATGTCAGATTCTAATGTTTTTACACTGTTTCCATTGTTTGCAAAAATCCGAGCAATGTGTCTCAACTTCTCTATCAGTACTGATATTTTTCATGTTTCCATTGTCTTCACAGTTGTGGCAGAACCAATGTAGAAATGGCTTGCTAAATACACTGTATTGTTCAAGGGTTAAGAATGTATAGCAGTAGTATTCGCAGCAATACTCGCAATGAATAATCTTGCCCGTAGCATCGCTAAATTCTGTTTACATATTTCACATTTCCAAACTTCTTTCTTGTCCTTCTCAGATTTTGTATACTCATAAAAAGGGCTATCAGTAATACAATAACTTCTAGAATTCATTTGTCCTAGGTGGCGTCAACAGCTTATTTAAATGTTAAACTTCAATTCAAATCACTGCCATCATATACAAAGAGCAAAATGTGTTCTTTAATCCTCTTCCCTTCAACACCGTTTAAAAGGATCATACGTACAGATATTACTTAGAATGGATAGTACAGTTACTCCACGCCAGTTGTCACAGTTCCTCGGATCACTTTATTATACATTGATAATGAGGTCTTTGGGCCAGTCTTCTGGGATGATTCTTTGTTCATACACTAACGAAGAGGACTGTCAGCCCCCTGTCAACTATTTTGCCATATGGACAGATTCTAACTCCGGAGTTCCTTTCTTCTCTGTTTGTGAAGTGGTGCTGGGTGGGCTAGATTGGTTTACGGCGGTTTCTTACCCCTAGGAACTGTTGCACCTTTCTAGCTGCCTACTCACATGCAATTGTTAAAATCTTTCTATGTTTAAACTTAACTTTTAAATTTGACTAAAAAGTTTCTAATCATTTCACATCGTTTTGGGATTTGCTCAGCCTCCCTGGCTATCTCCATGAGAAAACCTTTATTTTCTTTAACACGTTTCTTACCTCCTCTGTCTTGATCTTGTAGACGGTTCTCGATTGTTCATGGAACCATTCTGACTTAGTATTCACCTACTTCTTTTTCAGTTTTATTCTTTCATATATTCTCATCACCTTCCATGTGATAACCAGTATGCATTCGTCTTTCTAATCCAAAGTATTCTGTGCATATGCATTCTTGATGTTATCCCTTTATGTTCAATATCCTTTACATAAGCAGTAATAGCAAGCACACTAAAATAACTTTTCAGTTCGATCGCAATCTCTTTCGTCAGCTCAAGTGATGTCAAGTTACGCTCCCACCCTCCCTCCAAAACATAGTATTATCACCGGATATTATTTGATGATAATGCCAATACCACATAAAACCTGTCTTTTTTCTTATTGTCTTATTTTGTAATTGCCTTAAATCCTACTTGAATTGTATCCATTAATTTGCAGATTAAGAATTAAAATGATTTGCCAAGTACATAAGCAAAGTGCCAAAAACTCGTGGTAAGTAACTGTTTAACTATAGGAGGTTGGTAACTTTAAATATCAACTAATTCTTTTTGTCTGCTAAAAAGCTACTGTCTTACAACTTAAAGAAACAGTTTAAGTTGCATTATTATTTTACGTTGGAACATATGTTGTAGGCTAATAAGATGGTCGAGATCGAGTGGCATAAACCACATAAGGCAAAGGCATTACCCCAAGCGTCTTCAACACAGACGATATCACCACCCAAGCACGAAGGAGCCAAATTATTTCTCAATCCCCATTAGTAAACTTGAATGGCTACTAAAACGAAGTTTAGGGTCAGCACAGCACCGACAATCGGAATCTTATGCTGAAAGGTACCTTATGGAATTTGATGCAGGAGGAACTGTTGGAACTCGAAGCGAGACAAAAATTCGACTTGTTTACGTCTTTGATCAAATCCATAGGTGTTACAGAAGCATTACGTGTTTCCCAATTTATGATAATCAAATGTACGTATAACTAAACCTATTTTCATACCGTTATGAAGTTTTCATGCTAAATAATTAAACCTTGTATACTCTGTCCTAAATTTTACTATGGTTCTACCTTCCATCTACCTTAATTCAAAAATGTCTGTATTATTAATTATAAGCCAGTAGAAGTGGGGCTTCTTCGCTACAATTAAAAGTGAAGTGTTCCAAATCTACATTTTAAAAATATCACAATTTTGTTTCTCTTGTTAAATTATATATGGAGAAAATGGCAACTGATCTGCTTCCCAGACTCTGCACCAGCTATTACCACTAACAACTACTTGTTATGATTCAAACACAAGCAATATTCGCATAATATATGCTGCTTTTGAACATCGAGGAATAGAACAGGTAATTATCAAACATCATCATGTTTGTTTATCTGTTCTATTCCTCGATGTTCAAAAGCAAATTTTGGCTGTAACTTTTACAGCTAATTATTATTCTTATTACATTTATAAATATTAATTTCAGGAGACAGACTGAGGTGCCATGCAGGTGCAGCTTCTCCTTTAACATATCAGGCTATAACATTTAAAATGGTGGGGATGTCAAACTGCAAAATCTGCAAGCGTAACAAAAGCTGCTTACAAGTATCGGACGTTTTGTTTGGGGGCCTGCAAATTATTTAAGACAGACATTACCAATGAATGTGAAATTTTTGTATTGGGCTTGTAATTTGGGCCATATGGTCAAATGTACGTATTTGAATATAGCAAACATATACGCGTGTAATAACAAATGTAAATTCTAAAACAAATCAGCTGGTTACTACATATTTGAGATTTGATAGGGTAGTTGTCGGGAATTCTGAGTATTGATACGGAAATTGATCAATTTTAATTTATTTCTATAGTATTGAAATAAATAAACATCGCCACATTTCGAAACAGTTACTCACTATTTCAATACATTCTTGCACACTTCGGATAAAACACGCATTGCCTTTGATCACATTTCAAGTTTACCGTTTAATTTGCTAAAAATTAAAACACCCTCGATCCACCACTTATGATTTACAATATAAATGTGCTATTTTCTATCATCAATTACAATATAAAAGTTCATATATTACCAATAATGGTTTTTCTTTGAAGACTGTGAACCAAAATAATATTTTCAAATAGTTATTTATGGTTTTAGCCGCAATTTTGATCACCAAGCAGGGTCAATCCCAGAGTCCAATCTGGTTCAATGACTAGTTCTACTAGTAGCCACTAGGCGATTAAATGTTGTAATTATAATTTAAATTAATCACTAACTTGTATTTTGAGTTGAACCACATGCTTGTTTATGAGTAGAATGTTTTCATCTGAAATCACTTTTGTTTTGTAAGTACTTAATAACTTGGTACTTGTATGCTTTCTGTCATTCGGCAATATTAAATAAGATTTTGTTTCAATTACTAAATGAAACCTGTTATCAAGTCCGGGGTTCGGGTTTCAAGTGGGAACTTTGCTACAAAGTAATAAACTTTTGCATAAAAATAAATAATGAGTGTTATCTATATGTATTTAAATACCAAGTTTGCATGTTTAACGAAGCCTAAACTATTGCAGTTATTTGACACACAGTTTTAAGCTGAAGGTGGCATGCTTCTTTGCAAAATATTTATTATTGAATGAACTTGACTGGAGATATATCACTGAATGGAAATATTACTTGCCAGTGTGAAAATGACCAACATATCTAAGTTAGTCTTTATTAATTTCAATTAATGGGATTCTAATAGATATTGCTAATGTACGTATAATGTGGGATACGAAGTGTTTATCCATGTACTTGACTGCTGCCCGGTTGCTATGTCTCAGGAAAAAACATTGTTCTGGAAGTATAGATTGTGTCCTATCCAGCGATGAATCGTCAGCATGCAGTTTTTTTGCAGTCCAAGTAAAACAAAAAATAGTTGTATTGTAAGATATTCCTTACATTTCTTACAGTGCACTATTCTTATTTTAATTTGATTATTTTTTATTCCTTTCTTCTGCTATAAAATATTAATTAATAGAAACATATTACACCAAGCGAGATTTGCTTTGGATACAGGTTACAATAACTGAGAACTATCTGACAGACAAATTGATATATAGTCAATAATCAATAAACAATGTCTTGTTGTGGTTATATGTACAACTCCCCCTGGTGGCAAAACTCGAGGCTTTAGCCACTGGAAACTATGTTCTCAAAACAACTACTGTTGATCTCATAATGTATAAATAATCGAAATTTCGTAATAATTTTGCGAAAAACATAATTTCCTTCAAGGCACCTGAATAAAAGTGAAAACAGCGACACTACCTAATGTAGAACGTAGTATTTTGAACTTTTCAAATGTTGATTCTTTTATGAAAAATGTTTTAAAAAATTGGACGTAAAATCAACATAGAAAACAAGTACATCGCCGCATGTCGCTGAACTCGCTTTACATGGGAAATCAACACTAAAGGAAAACGGTGGTAATTTGCATATCAATTGAGAAGTACACCATCCGGGTAAAGAATATTTTGTCTAGCACTTGCGTAACATTAACTTTACTAAGGGACACTCCCAAAAAGTAGCGAGAAGCATGCC
The DNA here is from genome assembly GCA_028565635.1 of Phoronis ovalis. Lineage (NCBI taxonomy): Eukaryota > Metazoa > Phoronida > Phoronidae > Phoronis > Phoronis ovalis. The sequence continues at coordinate 8,184 of JAOXYB010068279.1, forward strand.
GCTTAAAAGCAACTATCCGATTATACCAAACAAGTTATAAATAATATTTTGAAACTTCATGAGGAGGAAAAAAGTAGTCACAAACATATTTACACTTAGTAAACGTTATGGAAAAGAAACTCCCATGTGGAATGTTTTGGCAATGTTTCACATGTCACTAGAAAAACTGTGATAATCATCACACAGTGATTCTGCATATTTCGTATGTTTCGGCATTGTCCCTTGTGCATAAAGCTCTTCCAACTACCCTCCTTATGATTTTCGGCGACATCTGGCGAGATACTTGTTTTCTATATATGTTGATTTTACGTCCAACTTTTTAAAACATTTTTCATAAAAAAATCTGCATTTAAAAAATTCAAAATACCACGTTCTACATTAGGTGTCGCCGTTTTCACTTTTATTTAGGTGTCTTGAAGGTAATTATGTTTTTCCCAAGGTTATTGCGAAATTTCGATTATTTATACATTATGAGATCAATAAAGACAATAGTAGAGACGATATTATGAATTACTTGTTTTCACCTATAAAGACTAATAAAACACGTTACAGTGATATTTGTCCAGTTTTGAATTGTTTCAAGCTGGCAGTATTAAATTAAAAGAAATTCTAGGCATTTATTACAATTTAGTAAAATTACTAATTATTGCTGAATTTGGCTTTAAATAGTCCACGATCTGCTCATTGCACTTGTCAAGCACTAAATGTTTGAACTTGACACTTTAGGAAATATACATACATTTTAGGGGTGGTTAAAAGCTGATTGTTACTAGGGAAACAGACTATACATATGGCAAATGATATGCATTTTTGTTTATTTCAGTCACTGCTGATTACAATTAGTATAGTAGCCATCTGTGCCAAATGCGATCATTTTGGAAAAGAAGCATTCCTATACATAATGTCTCTCTTAAAGGCATAAAGAAATAAAATATCAATACTAACTAAATTTAAGTGTTAGATACCATGATTTAGAGATTGAATTACGAGGCAGATGGCTAAACTTGAAGTAATAGCAAGTGAACGTCATTATAAATTCTCAAAATTTAATAGATGATAAAGTTCATTTGTACACACAAAAAAACAAGAAACAGCTGATTAAGAAGACAACAATAAATAAACAATACTGCTAATACCAACAAATTAGTAATACACCAACCAAACCTACATACCTCAAAATCAAAATGCAACAAAACTATTATATATATAGCATGGAAATATAATTAATCTGAAGCAACACCTACTGAGTTAGGCGAATCAAATATTACTGGATTACTGGATATACAACATGAAACCCTCAAGATAATGGTGCGAGTGAACATCACTTTGTAAAGATATGTGGTATACACTAAAGATTCCGAAATAAAATATAGACCTGCATTATACCTTAGCTGCTTATACGTTATCCTTACCAATATGAATTAGAAGCAAATAAATCACACGCTTTAGTTACATCCTAGCATTGATGTCAATAGGTGTCACTACTGCATACTAGAATAAATTATGTTAAAATAAAGGCCAATTTTACTAAAAAAAGATGTAGAATTTGTTTATCTATCCCACTATCTCTCACATGCTAAGTCTGCGAGCTCTACCATTTGAGCTAATTCTACACTGTGAAAAAATAACTAATTTGAACTCAGTTTGAACTTAAGACGTGGTGACCTGCATATTGGGACAACATTGATCCATATCCCGAAATCTCACATGATTATAAAAATTGCTTTGTACTATAGTGATAATATAAGAAAAATAGCCACACTGTGCTGTTCAAAAAGATTAATGTGAACGTAAGTTCTGGTTCGTTATTGATATATTGATTATGATTAATGATTACGTACTTGTACCAACATAATGCCATGACTTTATACGTATTAAAAGTTCCAAAGAATATA
>JAOXYB010068290.1:0-10077 GCA_028565635.1 Phoronis ovalis
AAATTTCGTACACCCCCCAAAATTAAAAAAAATAATTATTTTAATTTTGTACGAATTTGAGAAGAATTACCGTAATTGAAGTTTTAAAGAAAGTAAAGTAATTATTTTCCAGACAAGCATTGCCACAACTGGGATTTTAAACTTTTTCATCAGTGTCATCTTTTCATTCAAATTCCTGATAATATATATTAGTATTTCAGTAATTATGTACATAGCAAAATGTATTTAGCACTGGTTAGAACCCCTAGGAATTGTATTCGTAAGCACTCCCTATTAGACGATGATGTATAGAATTATGTTTGTTCATATGTTACGACTTCTTAGCAGACCATTTGACAAGAGTTACATACAAAACTGTTTAAGCTCTACCTAAATGTTTGTGATTTTTTTTGCTATTTTAGAGACTGTTATCGAAATCCTGTAGCAGTATGACTGAAAATTTCTTTAGTAAAGTGTCTTCCAAAATTGCAATTACAGTTATTAGCAACCTGCGTGATATATTCCTTTGGTGTGACCAAAAGGAATATTCACAATTCTTAGCATGTGTGTGTAGATCTACTATGCCAACAGAATTGCTGGACACACTAATGCAGAAAGTGAAGACTCATGTAAGCTATATTTTCTTTGCATATTATTCCAGTCATAAATTATTTACATTTCTGCTGTGAGATTTCAATGCAACGTTTTAGTTACGGCTGAGAAAAGATTAAGAATTTGAGTAATAATTTTGTCTTGAACAGACTTGTACTTTGCTTCTAACCACTTCCCCACTTTGGTGGAATGACTAACTGCATTGCAGTGAATATGTAATATTGTGGTTTGCTATCCTTGTCTGAAGTTACGTGTCTATAAACAACTCTCTTCAAGCTCATGATTAATTTCTAAAAATCCTAGTTCTTTTTTATCTAATTACTGGTAACAGTACCAAATATGAAAATTGTACCAACAAAGCCCTTTAATCTAAAGGGATATTTGTATTATTTTCTTTGCAGCACCTATAGTGTATACAGGTTGTTTAATTGCTTTAAAAAAATTCATACAAGGCATGCATTGTAAACTGTCTGTTATTACTGCAACAATATTCAGTGGATTAATAAGAGCTTTATATGATTTCTCAGATAAATACTTCAAAATTTTATATTTTCTGCTAGTCTAGTTTAGTCCAAACCCAAACACAAACTTTTCCTCAGAAGTCTACACGACCCAGGGTACCAGATTTTGATGAGTTTGACCTGGAAATGGGTATCAATACACAGCAAACTACCACCAATGAGGATGAAACTGATTTAGACTTCAGAATCTTTGATTCCCAGGATTCCTCTGGAAAACCGGTTTATGCAGAAGGTACAATGGCTGAGTTATTGTTTAAAGCTAATATTATCTTAATATTTTACTTTGTAGTTGCTGAAAAGTTTAAGTTGTTCCTTGATTTTTTATGTACGCTGAGGCCAGACACCTTCCATGCAGTTGTAAAACATGTCAAAAATAGCATCTATGTCTATATTGAAAATAGCAAGCAGAATATTTCATGAAGCGTTCTTCATAGTTTGAGGATGTAAATGATTAAATTTTGTCATAATTTTGTTGTGCAATAGTTTGGAATCTGGGAATGATCAAATCATTTAGTTTATAAAATGAATCATGTGAATGAACTATCTGGGTAGAGTTGCGAAGCTATCTAATCACAGTGAAGTACACTTAAACGTGCTGCAGGTACTGGTTTTATCCTCAGCCCTGCATGCTTTTCCATTTTGAAATATGTTCCTGTGGGTGGGATTGCTTTGCAACCTGCAAAGTGAGTTGTATTAATGGATACATTAGTATAATTCATGTTACATACTACTATTATTAAATATTATTTTTTGTAATTATTATTGCTTCTGTATTAACAGAATTAGACATGCTATTGAGGGTTTAAAGCTTGAAACTACATCCCATAGCCTTTTATCAGTCTTATGAATGAATAACAAGAAAAAGTCTTATACTTATAACAAGTAGATCTTTAAAAAGTTTGTATTTTTACCAGAATAAAGATAGAAAATATAGTTCTTTATGGGTTTGTGTTTTTAGCATGGAAAAGTCTTCTGTCCCCGGAACTTCTGAATGAAAACCAACAACTACGTATCCTATGTGCAGAGATGATTTGTTCATGGTGCAGTGTGGAAGTTCATGGAAATTACTCACCAAACTCTATTAATCCTGCATCGGTCAGAAGCCAATTACTGGATTGCCTGACAGAAGTGTCCTGGAATCCCTCAAAATCTGTTGATTTGCATTTGGTGAGTAATTTGATATTTAAAATAATTTTAAGTGTTTTATGAAAAAATAAAATATTCTTTCAATTTAGGTAAAAATTTAAACGTTTTAAATTTTAAAATTAATCAACTTTAGATAAAAAAACAACAACAGCTTGCATGCATTTGGTGACACTCCCAGTCGGGAACCAACACGATTCCAGAATACCATGTTTGTGAATAAATCGCAGGAGTGCTTGGATGGTTCATTTACAAAATGTAGCACTTTTTCAGATGTTGGGTTTGTGATGAGTGGCTCCACCAATGTGATGTAATGAACATCATAGCTGTGTACGATTTTCAATAGTTCTGTTAGCAGTTTCAGTTTTACTGCTTTTGTTTAAATCTAATAACTCCGTATGCATCTTCTCAATAAGAATGAAATGTAGAAATAATACAAATATATTACTATAAAGCATGTTATATTTTGAGTAACATGTAGCTTATTCTATTAGCGTGCAAATATAATTTGTTGAGTATTACCATAACTAAGCATATGAAGTGTTATTATGGTGTATGCTTAGCAGAAAAAATACAGAACTTAATGCTGATTGACACAAATAGTTTAATAATTATCATATTGCACTTGGTTGGACAAATTGAAGGTGTAAAGAAAACTTCATGAAAAAGGGTGTAGCTTACAGCTATGAAACATTTCTATTATGAAACAGATATGATGGAAAAACTTTAATAATCAAGGGGTATGAAAACAAGTTTAATACTTATAACAGCATGATTGACACTGGGTTTGGGAATATTTATGATAAATGTTTTTATTACACATGCACACATTCGGTTACCTGCTTGAGGAGTTACAGAAGCTTTAGTATTTTACCATGCATAAGTAATATTCATGAACAGCATTATTAAGAAATTTAGCAAAGTTTTTTCTTTCCTAGGTTTAAATAAAATCCACATTAATTAATACAGTCTTCTTGTGGATAGTAAGCTAGTTTCAAACATTTTTTGCATATATTTAAACTTCTAGCTTGGTTACTTGCTCAAATATATAAAGCTTATATGATGACATACAGTGTGCAAAAGGACAGTGTGAAAATGTGCAATTCAGGCTTTTATCATATCAACAAGAAAACTAGGTGCCCTTTTGACCTATTTATGTCTCAGAGTGTTCCAAAATATATTTGCCAATTGCAGGTCTCAAATATCTCTTAATTTTTATCCAATTAATTTCTCCTCCCACAGAAGGAGTCCAAGTAACAAAATAACCACCAATATCCTGACAATTATCGTGGCAAGCAGCAGAAAAAATTAATCTGTTCTACGGGCCCATGGGGGAGACTCCTGCAAGCAAATACTATTTTTTTCTCATGTTACAAAGAACTTTACATAAACATGTATGCATTTACAAGATATATAAGGTAAAGGCATAATTTTTTTACACAAATTACCCCTGCTTACCAGCCTGTTCACTAGCTCTGGTAACCATCTCAACTTCCTGAGGAGTATACAGCCATATACTGAACATGAGTCGGCACCTATACTGAACACACAATTTCAGTCACACCCGTGCAGGTACTTATTTAATGGCTGAGTGAACCGAAGTGGTACCCAGTTGAGACTTGCTGCCCAACATGTTTACATAGAAAGAACTCTCAGTACAGAGTAAAAATCCAATGTGGGATCTCAGGATTACTAGTCAAACTCTACCAATTGTTATTTCTTACTATTAGATTATTTCATCCTTAATTATGGGCACAGCTGGGTCATGAAAAGATAAGATTATTATATTAGGGGCAATTTTGTATACCCTTTCCAATGATGCTCAACATGCCATGTTTGAACATGAAATTTGTTACATGTTTTAAATTCCGTACAACCCCTCAAAAATTGTTGAAAATGCCTGAACTATATATAATTGCCCAGCAGTAGAGATAATGGCTGCTGCTATTGGTTATTTGGTACCAATATATCATCCTAGTTACAAACATCTCTTTTGTTTCTATTATCTGCTAAAAACATTCAGAAAATAAATGAAGATTCGTATTCATTGAAAACTTCAATCATAAACCATAATTAATGTACATTTCTATATTGAAATAAGGAAATGCTGTTGTAATTGCAACCAAGGGTTTACAGAAGCCAAACCACATTTACAATTAACAATACATGTTTAGCAGGATTAGCTAATACTCACAGGTGGTGTCTTTAAAGGTTTAATGTTTAGCCATTAATGAACTTACTAAAATTAGATATGAGAATAAAGGAAAAAATTAAAACTTATTTGAGTAATTTACTGCATTTTAATATATCACCTTTATTACCAAACATTATTTACTCTGTATCTAGGCTATATAAAAAAGTATAGATTTTTTAAATTTTCAATTCGTTAAACAGAAATTTTAACCTATAGCTCAAGTAATGGAAGCAGAGATTTCTGTACAAATGTTTCTGTTTTTGTATTGCAGAAGTTGGCCTTTACCTTTAAAGAACCATAATAAAATTAAAGCCTCCATTTCCAATTGGAAAAGATGCTAAACATTTGCCATCTGTCAATCGATCTTTTAAAAATGTGAGTTTCACAAATGGTATCATGACTGATCCATGTGGCTGTTTTAAGGTCATGGTGTCTGTCATATTGCAAAGCATGTAAATTTCTTTGTTTTGCTGGTCTGCAGCTACCGTGCTTCCTTTTAAATTTATAGTTTTAAAATATGCAATGTTTAAATTTTCATGAGGTAGGTAAAAACCTTTGTACCGTAGTTTGTTGTTCTCTTGCCTGAAACTGAGTCTCAAAGTGGTATCCTCTGGCTGATAAGCATTGACGAGATCTCCGGATTGGAACTCTTCACGTTCTTGATGCAATAACATGGATGAGCCAAATTTTTCTTCCACGATAGCAGTAAGAGCATTTGTTTTTGTACTTAATATTTGTTGTATTTTTTCCTTCCTTGTGCGATCAAAAATTATAATATCTCCATCTGCAGTAGCACACGCTCCGCTGGAGCTATCAAACCTCAGCCCAATGACATTCCAATATTTCCAGGAATCACTTTCAGGACTGTAGAGAAAAATTCCAGGTTTAGCTGTTAAAAAGGCAACTAATTGCCCATCACTATTTGGCAGTTGTGAGAAAGTACGTACTCCTGGCAAGCTGCATGTCTTCCATATATTTTCTTGGATACTGTATTGTCCTGTGTAGTATATAAAACATACATCACATTGTTAGCTGAGTTTGTTAGTGAGAAAGTGTTGGCTTCATTTGGGCACTCAGGACATGAAAGCATAAACCACTTATCATATTTAGTGATATAGCAATAGAAATCTGTTCCTGCTAAGAGGACATACACTGTAATATCTTCTGCTGTATATCAAGGTTTATACTGTATTCCATTTGCATTGAGATGAGAGGTTTTATTTTCAGGTGGGGAATATTTGCGTCTCGTTGGGTTTACAGTTTTAAGGTAAAATTGAGTGGACATTTTCAGCAGTTGTTGGCACTTGTCTAAGTTTTGTAAAACATCATTTTCTAATAATTCTGATAATTCAGTAGGCGATAACAAGGGGAAACGTACGCAATCCAATAAAGCATTGATGTGTTTTTTTCGTTCTGCATCACATTTGGTCCAGTTTATGATGGCGTGTATGAAACAGTCTTTGTTTTGTGTATTTATGTCGTCTCTACTCAAAAGTTGCTGAATTTCCTCAAATGAAACATTGTTCCACACTGCCATTGATGAGATATTTAAAAAGTGCATTGCAATTAATTTATTACAAGTGGCTTCTATTTCCTTACAATCATAAAAAAACAGACATTTGCCGTATACTCAGTACTTTTTGCTGCATGACTGGTATGTTTTCTCCATACAGAACCATTGTTACAAATGTTTTGATCAGTTCCATAGCGCTGTATAACATAAAATAATTGCATGCTGCAGCAAGATCTACCATATTAAATGTGCTTAGTGATAAGATCCCAGTGTATATAAATTCAAGTGTATTTTCCATACTATTTGCACTAATTTGTTCAATTTTAATTTCTTCCTTGCCTTCTTCAGTAAAATTCTTTCCTAACAATTTATCAAAATATTCTGAGGCAACTGACAGAACATTGCGGTGAACTGGAAAACGCTTTTCATCGCATAGCAAAGTTACGTCACAAAGGTCTTTGTTTATTGAGTAAATTCATAATGTTTTGCTGATGTCCTTTCACGCTTTCTGTTTTATTAATATAGTTGCGCATGAGTAATAATGGTGACAGAAGTTCTGTAATTTCTTCCATAGTTTTTTGAAATTTTACTGGAAGTAAAAATTAGGAAACGAATCTTTTTAGTAACTTGAAATCAGTATAAATTAACACTGCAAAAAGGTTTTCTACAGTCAAACGTAATATTATAAAAGAGGCCTTACCACATATAATTTTAAGTTAAACTTTTTAGAAGTTTCTAATGAGGCAAATAAACTTCAATTTTGACTAAGATATTTTAATCTTACCTTTAATTCTGCTGCTTACTAATTTTATGTTGGGAAGGGTTTGTCAGAAGTGGACACTGCTGGGCTGGTTTCTATTTCAAATATCTAGTAAGGTTTAGAACTGTACATGTCATTAAACTGAAAGGTAAACTGTTAATAATGAAAACCTTAGTACTAAGGTTATCGCTACTGACATTATAAATATGTTTGGCATAAAAAGATAACAGTGCTTGAATATTCATCTATTGCTAGTATATTTTGCATATCAGTTATGATAAAAAGTAACAAAAAAACATGAAATGTCTGCATTTTTGTTTTGTTATAACACATTAATTAAAAAAGTAGCATGCTTATCTGTTTTTGAATGTAATAAAAGATTATAGTGTAAAAACACTTGCTATCTGCAAGGGCATCTATTTTAACATTTTTAGAGATTTTGTAAAATGGTGTAAGTGCAGTACATTCATTTTAGAACATCACCCATACACAGTAGTCTTAAAATGGGAAGGTTTTAATGACCTTGAAGTTGCTAAACATGTTGGAATTGCTAAATCGACAGTTTCTAAATGGGTTCAGCAAATATTTGCAAAATGGTGTGACAAGAAGACTGCTGTTACCAAAAACACAAGTAATGATTATTATGAGTGAAGAGTATAAAAGAGATTTCAAAGAGCAAATTGATTCTTATGCAGTACAAGTTTTGGTATTGACAAAGTTTAACTTAATTGTTGATTGTTGATCATTATAGGAAATTGCATGGTAATAATAAATCATCTGTATTACTGTTTTTAAAAATTTTACCATGAAATTAAGACTATCAAGCCACATTCAGGAAAAAAATTTACATTTTCTGCGGTATTGCAAAAAATATAACTGTGAAACAACACATACAGGTTTGGCAGCATGCCACAGACATTCTATCCAATAAGTTCTTAATCGATGTTTACAACAGACCCTGTGGAATTCCATATTACCGTGCAGTGGACAGTATTCCACGAAAAATATGCTTTATAATATTGCCGCGGAATTGCTTGTCTTTATTAAAAATAATAATTTAAGATCAAACTCACCACATCACTGTCGCTGTTTACGGGAGGAATTTTAAGGTGGCATCACAAGCATTTTCGGACACATTAGTTCCATCGAAAATACCCAACATGTCCGAAAATTCCAGAAAATGCTCTTAGCGCCATCTTGGAGTTACTTCAGTAAATAACCGTGGTGCTGCCATGTGTTCAATTTCTTATTAAATGAATGTTTTTCATCAAAAAAAGCAATTTTTTGTCCGGAACTTCAAAAAATCACTTGTATTATTTGTGGGAAACTTCACAGAATTTGCTATTTCTGCTGCAGAATTTGTCATTTCTCTTGCAGAATAATGAGAAAAATTGTGCAGAATTTTACTTTTTCCTTATGGAATTCCGCAGGGTCTGTTACAAGATGGCATATGACAAACACAAAATCATTTTATTAAAACTGCTATAGACACTGTTTAACTTTGATGTGGTTTGATTTAGGAAATTTTGTTAAATTGTCATCAAATGTTTACCCACTGCAGTTGCTAACACTGCACATTTCTGACTTAATGCAAGTTCAAGCAACTGTATAAATCAAACACACTTTAAAGTAAGAATAGTAGGACACTCTGCACTCCATTGTCTATCCAGGTAATCTGATAAAAAACTTCCTATTTACTTTGACCTCTGGTGATTATATAGCTAGACCACATTCTAAAGCTATCTATTTTACTACATACTTTTTTGTCCTGTTTTATTTGAGATAAAAATATACTTCAACAAGCGTTTTTAACTGAATATTAATTAACATTGCTCAAATTGTGTTTTTACTGGCAACCATTAATATTTTTATATGACTTCTTTTTCACATCCCGGCTTGTTGGATCAAAAATCTCTCTTTAAGACGTGAAATGGAAATTGCTTACTACTTAATTCAACCGAGGATGGTTTTAGGAGCTAGAGATTTTAACCTTTCACATCAGAGAGTTTGATCAGTGGGAGGAAATCTTGCATGTACACTTATTATAAATACATCATTAATATCAGATTGTGTGATTATGTAAGATAGTTGTATTATAATATTTTAGGCTAAATCTTGTAACAATACTAATACACCAAATCTACAAGACATATACTTCAGTATACATTCATGGGAATGCCACTGTAATCATGCTGATTTTCATTTTTGTGTCCTAGTGTGTGTGGAAGAGTTGAAAGTTATGAAAGTATTATAATCATGATGGTGACTTAAGCTTTGTTTACAAACTTATTGACTTTATTCTTTAGTTGATTGAATTATAATATATTTAAACTTGTTCCACAACTTAATTCTTTGTTGATTTATATTATTTGGTTGATTTACTTTTCAGGCATATCATATCATAAAAGAATTTTGTGAGCAGTTTCACCAATTAGCTGAAACTGATTTGCAGAAAGTTTTAGCTGTTATAAAGTAAGTTTTCGCATCAATTTTTGTTAGAATAAGTTAATTGCAATTTACTAAAATAACGAAACACTGTATATCCCATAACTTCCTGTTTAATTCATTTTAATGTCTATTTCTAATGTTTGAATAGTTGGAATGGTGTTTTTAGTTACACCTGCCAGTAATAGAGTTCTTTTTACCTCTGTGTACCTGGAATACAGCTATCCCCGAGTGTCTAAATCTGGAATGGTATGAAGAACATTTGTTTTGCATATATTTTTCAGGGTTCTGTTCGTAAAACACAGGCATGACCAAGAAATGTGTATGATTGCTTTGAACCTTCTGACATCTTGTATACCAAGACTTGCTGATACTGAAAGCGCTCAAGTTAAAGAAAATGCATTAAAGTTAGTTAAAGGTGTTTGGTGAGTAATTGGCATTTTACATTCTGGGCATTGAACTGATTAAGGTAGAGCAGAAATTGTTCAATTAAATTTATTCATCCTTCAGACTTAAGTTAGGTTAAATTTTGGATGGTTAAATGAAAGAAAGACAATTAGAAGTTTATGTATTTTGGAAGTATATAAAATGCAATTTATTTTTCACTATTAGTAAATAGAACATGTAATCGGCACGCTTAGGGTACTTTGAGTTAAATTAAACTTTTGAAATGTAAAATTCAAAAGAATATAAGTTAAAAACCGCTCAACCTACATAGTCAAAACTTCGCACGTATAATCTTTACATATGTAGCTACAAATCTATATCTCAGATTTTTGAAAAAATATTTTTGGTTGTATCAAGACCCGGGGGTACTCAGGCTTCCATCTATATGGTATAAAGACACAATTGATTTTCCCATCCACTTCTATAGTAAATTCATGTAATTTAAATCATTATAAAAATTTCC
>JAOXYB010068301.1:0-10076 GCA_028565635.1 Phoronis ovalis
GCACTTTTTTCATGCTGGAACAGTTATTATTAGCTAAAAAAGGGAATTTCTTTAATATAAACAATATTGAAACATAACGTGAAAGACGAAACCAATGCTGTATATCCTATAGATAGGATAAACAGCAAAAATATCTGTCAGGGAAATGTTAAGGATGGAAGTAGATGTTTCTATTATTAATAAAAACATCTTATCTATTTTAAATTTTTTTTTTTTAGTAATTATTTGTTATGTATTTTGTAAATACTATTATTATAAATAATAGTATTTATTTGATATCAGGAGAAATGTTGAAATAGAGGCAGGTTTTCTTTTTTAATTATCACCTTTTCACTATTTTGATTTTTATGTAATTTTTAATATTTATTAGATGTCAGAGAAATATTTTGAGATAGATTCAGAGATTTTTTATAATAATTAACTCCATTTTCACTATTTTGATTTCTATGTAATTTTTAATATATGTGGATGCTGTTTTGAGAGACTCAACTGGCACCACTATAGATATAATTAAGTTCTTAACTTTGTAGTGCTATCCTTTTTACTATCGGATTTTAATATGGCACCAATTGTTATTTTAAATTATTCTATATTCTATGTACTTTTTTGTATGTTTGTAATATCATTATTATGCACAGTAAATATTTAAAAAAAATTCCAATATGACCTCGAGATCAAAAGGTAAAGTAAAAGTCAAATGTTAAAATTTTGTTGAAGCGTTTTAGGCCACATGATTGCATACAAAGTTGCTTGCATAATAATATTCCAGCGTGGGAAATAATATCCTCATGCGGGTCCTCGGGGGTCTCTTGGATATATTTTGGGGTGGTGCCACTGAGGGTAAAATTTTTGGACTCTATACCATAAATGTGGAAATTTGTAGCCAGAAATAAACCAAAAATTCCAAAACGAACCCCAAAATATATCAATATTGCGAGACAAAGTGTTATGCACGACGAAAAATGTTGAAAATTAAAATCAGTTTGACCCACTTTTCAAGGTCATTTAAAATGTCACCTAACCTATTGCACCTGCAAGCCTATGGCTTTTGTGAATCCACCTTCGAATTGTCCAGTCAACATTTTCCTCTTTACCATAACTCACGCGAAGTAACATTCCCTCAGGAACAATCACGGTCGCTACACTGAAGTAATCAAAACTACATAACCGACTTGCACTATGACTTGTATTTATTCATTCTAGCGCACATATTAAGCGAAATGCCAAAAATTGAGTTTTACAAGCACAGTCAAGCGCAAACCTGGAATTTAATCAAGTTTTTGTGGAATATTCCAGCGCACGCCTACTTTCAAGAGCAAATTCAACATTTTCAAAACTGGGCACGACGTAAAAAATGGTAGATTAATCTTGCACATAAGTTTTATCGCGATAATTTGGTCCCATGAGAACAGAGCTTAAGTAAATATTATTTGAATTTGGTACTCTCAGACACCATGCAGATAGTGCAGTAATGTTAAATGATGAAAACGCGCAGAATTTTGAATACTTATTATTTGCAACGTAATGACAACTTGGTTTCTGCTATTATTGATAAAACAGTAGTCATGGTGTGGATATTCAACACATTCCTTTGCTTTCTTCGGTATCTAATAAAAGAATGTTTTAAAATATAATATTACACCTCAGCCACATAAGGAAAACTTTAATAATCAATAGCAAATATAACACTTAAACAAAAATAAATTTTTAAAATCATTTGCTGCACTTGGTATTTCGAAGTTATTGTATGCAACTTTGATTGGTTTACTCCTCGTCAGTTAATGATCGTGAAGCAGAAGCATTGAATCCACCAATTAAACCGTTTGCGGTGTTAAACAGGTTGATCGGGGAGTTGCCATCTGTAATTAGAGTTGACTGAAGGCCCAAAGACTTGAGTAGTTTAACCTGAAAAAGTATTTTTATGTGCTTATCAAATGATTCTACATATATTGGCAGATTCATATTTTATTCAACATTGATTTGATAGCAGTCTAAACAAGAGGTCTGCTTTTCCAGACACAAAGTAGTTTCCTTAGTTTTAAAGCAATCTCGATGTATCGGAGCTTTCATGGGCAAAAACAGTTTGACAACAGTGGGGAATTTTCAAATCAAGTTGACCTACCATTCAGTCATTCTAAAATACCACCTAATCCACAACACCCATTAACCTATGAATCATACAGACAACGCTTCATCTTTGTGGTTACACGCGTACCGTGACATACTCTGGAACCAACATCATGGCACCAGTCGGCCATATTGGAAGGGAAGCAGCTCAAAATCATACTGAACATGTATGTTAACCTTTATGTATGCTGTACCAAATATGAAACTGATCCAATAAATACTAAAGTTGTTAGGGTACCATCTACAGGAACAAGCATGGCCGCCAGTTGGCCATATTGGAAGTGATTCAGGTAAAATTCAAACTTGAGCTGTATTTTGACCTCTGTTTACTTTCTGAATTAAAGCAATCTCCCAGAGTTTCCAAGATCAGGTCAAAAACAGTTTTGATAAATGCGTAATTTTCGGATCAACAGCTGATCCTGTCTAAGGTTGTTCGAAAATGATACCTAGCCTATGGCACCTGCCTTCTTAAAACCATCCTTAAATCATCCAGGCAGCAATGTGACTTTGCGGCCACAGACATACCATGCAATGCCCTCTATGGAACAAACATGGCCACTTGTCGGCCATTTTGGAAGTAATCCTGGTAAAAATTACATCTTACTTGTACTTACCATGTAATGAATATGAAGCAAATCGGATGAAAACTGAAGCTATTATTGCGAAGTACCATCTCAACAACAAATATGACCACTAGTCATATTAAAAGCCATCCAGTCATATTAAAAGCCATCTAGGTCAAATTTATACCAGTATTTACTCTGTACCTAATATAAAGTTGATTGGTCAAAAACTAAATATGTTATTGCGAGAAGGAATGTGTTACACACAGTAATAAATGTTGAAGCTTCGGGTCGACATTTTACCAACTTTCCAAGGTCTTTCAAAAATACCATATAGCTTATGGCAGGTGCCCACCTATGGCTTTCTTAAAACAGTCTTCGAATTGTTCAGGTAGTGCTTCATCGTTGCGGCCATAAACTTCACATGATGTACCCTCTAGGGGACAAACATGGCCATCAGTCAGCCATATTGGAAGTAATCGAGGTCAATATTATATCCGACCTGAAATTTGACATATACTTATCCTGCTCCAAATATCAAGATAATCTGGTAGAAGCTGTTGTTACAAGATAAAGAAAAGGTTACATATGACGACGCATACAGGACTATATGTCCATTCACTATAGTTATTGGCATAAAAAGAATCTATACAGCTGCATATTAAAATAATCAATTTCCTGTAAAACTACTTTTCATACAAGTGCTAAAACACAAGTTTCCAAATTAATTTCGTATGAAGATATGTAGTCACTTTTCAATATTTGACAGGTTTAGAAGTGGAATCTATTTTACACAACTATTTGTAAAGTTATCTAGCAACACATACCTGCATCTCGGGACCAGCTGTAGCAATAGATTTGATGGTGTCGGCTCCAATAGCATCAACCATGTTTTTGAATCTTCCAGTATCAATTTCACTCATTTCGCGTGCTTTTGTAATCTCCAGTTCATTTTGTTCGCCCATGAATTTATTCTCAGCATCACGAGCTCTGGTTAAACGTTCGAGCTCAGATTCCTTGAAGTAAAAAAAAAACATAATTTTAATGACATGCTTATAACAGATATCTTGACATTTTAACGTTTTAGTAGAATGACTTAATTTGATAAGCTGGAAAGAATAACATGCTTAACAAGACAACGACGATTCGAAGAATCATCATTGTACGCTGTTTAAATTGACTATTTGAGCGAAAGGAATTGCATATTATTAATATGAAGCATACATGTTTTATAAGTACATGAGAAGTGATGAAAATGAGTTGGCGCATGCCTGTCTCTTTTATTACTTCGTTTTTTTATTATACGTTGAATCACCATATATTCACAATTTCTACGGTTACTTTATTTACTGTAAACCAATAGGCACAAATTGCTTCTACATTGACCACTGCAAAGTTGAGATATACCTATACAGTTGCCCCTTCAAAGTCTGAATATAAAAGCACGTACTTCATATTCCTATTGCCCGCACTTTTTTCATGCTGGAACAGTTATTATTAGCTAAAAAAGGGAATTTCTTTAATATAAACAATATTGAAACATTATCACGTGAAAGACGATACCAATGCTGTATATCCTATAGATAGGATAAACAGCAATAATAAACTTACAGCTTCAATCTTCATCGCCTGCGCCTTTAGTTTTGCTTGTTCCACGGCAGCCTCGCCTTCTATTCTTGCAGCCTCAGCACGAGACTGGGCTTCAGCCTTAGCTTGGCCTAAAATAAAGTTATCATTGCATTACACAGCACTTGCATTGTAATAATTCACGCAAGTTCTGCAAACATGCATACATAATTGTTTATTTACAAGGTAACAAAAGATAATTATATATAGAGAGCATGTTATGGCTGAAGTATTAAGTATATGCATTAGTAGATTGTTGTAACAGAAGTCTAAGATGCCAAATTTTCAACATGAGAAATCTATTTAGTAACTTCCTAATATAGCTGCATGCAACAGGGCATTTCAATAAAATTGTTGGAAGTTATGCCGCTGTTTGTGTTATAAGGAATAAACAAAAGAAACTCCACACAATTTTGGGAAAAAAGTAAAGTATAATCCAAACCACTAAGCTAAGGGGAAAATGAGATAGGTAGTTCATGTGATTTGATATAATACAGACTTTGAAAGAATCTTAGATATGATGACAAGCGAAGCGTGTGTTTGTCACGAGTGTCAAAACTCTCATATATTTCAAATGTTTGTAATATCCAATTACTCACGGAAGTTTCATATTTTGTGGATAGGAATTTCATATATCGAAATGACTTGCATACCAGTTAGATGTGCATCTTACTTATGAAACAACCTCTTATTAAATAAACTGTTTTGCTAACCAAAAAGTATCATTTTTGTTAAATTTGTTGTATTATGCATTATGACATTCAGTGGTTCTGTATATAGTGTATATGGTATTGTAATTCTATAGACCTTGGTAAATTTTTTTTGTCCATCCGGTTCTGTCCTTGTGACATGATTGACAAAGTGAATGGTAATACATATAACCATGGTAATACATTTACTTCTTGTAATAAGATTATGTATTTAGTTGGATTATTTACAACCTCAGGTAATCAGTGATTACTAGAAAATAGGACACTTACTAGAAACAAGAGCTCACATAGGTTCAATTTGGGCTAATAAAATTTTAAATTAAACAGACAATATTTATTAAACCTAATACATTTAGGAAATATTTAAAATCGAAAACATGTTATAACAATGATTTCATACTTTTATTTTTCAAATCAGAATTTCAATTTTGTTTATTAAGCTGGATGTTAGGACAACATTAATTAATTTCTTTGAGTTCAATCTCTTTTGAGGCACAGAAGTAAAAGAGTTTGACACAACAGAACACTGAAAAACTCTGTATTGGTAAATTATACTGTAATGACTCGACATCACCTGTACTCTCCACTGCAGCACTATGAGCCTGGAGCTCAAGCAGTTCTTTCCTAGCCTTTTCTGCTTCAGCTTCGTCTGTAATTTTTTGACGTTCTAGACGACCCTTAGCTTCTTGTTCCAAACGTTCAGCTTCGTGTCTGCAATAGAAAGTTATATCTTAATATTATTTTACATTTTGTCTGTCAGAATTTACTGGGCTTTAAACATATTTCAGTAGGTATCACCAAGCTGTACAATAATACATCTTGCATAAAAAAAAATCCTGCAGGTTAACCTTTCAAGTTAAATTGAATTCATACTGTTACTGAGTATATAACATATGTTTTAAATATGAATATTTGCTTTCTTTTTTAGACAGGATGGATGCCCATCTACTACACTGGAGTACGGACTGACAGAACTGAGTGTTGTTTGTATTAAATATATTAAGCCATGAACTGTACCTAAACTCAGAATTGAAGCAAATTTACTGCTACTGTTGTAAGTAGCTGCAAATTTTATTTTTGCAAGAAAAGAAAGCCTTTTAATCTACCAAGCTTTAGACGGAATGACCTGAAATGATATTGTGTAATGCAACCAACACAATACATTTGACAGTCTACCTGGCTGTGGCCTCTTGAGAATTTGTAGTGATTTCAATGGCTAGCTGTACAGACTTCTGCAGGGCATCTCTGGTTCTTTGGTCAACTGGTTCTACAGACTGAATATCAATGCTTGTGATAACAAGATTATTTTGTGGAAATGAGAAGCGATCGCGAACCTTCTTGACTTCATCAAAACCAAATACTGATGATCGTATAATCTTGGCAGAGTTCTGGAACATAAACAATACTTATGAAATGACTGTCACTATTTATAGACATTTATCTGGAAACCTTAAAAATTGCAACTACACTTTTAATGCATGAACAAAGCCGATTTTTAACAGCTTTTAATTACTAGGAACTCAAGTAAAACCAGGACATAGCGAAACAATTAATGTAGATTTTGTTACGTATTTTACATTGCATAAAGTAAATATTGAAACCTCTAGAATGTAATAAATCGAAAGCATACCTAGATGTCACCTCAAAAACATTACCTTATGAAAATCATCGAATTGTACACTGGCTACAGCACCACGCACCCTAGAGGCAATGGCTTTACACGCATCACCAACAAAATCAGGTACGCTAAAGAGTTTAGCAGATTCTTTGGGATCAGCTTTGTCTTTGATATCAAAATGCCTAAAAAACAATTACGCCAGTCTGAGAGTATAATACAACTGTTTAGTTAAAAAAATCTATGACGGGAAGTCTCATTGGTGGTACTAAAGTTTGTCTTCTGTCCTTAGTTCACATATAGTAATAAACTAAATTGTTTAAATCCTTACCAGTTATATGACAACTGCAGAGAAAGCCTGGCATGGTCAGCTGTTTCAACTACTATAATATCTGTACAAAAATCAGGTCCCAGCAACAGACACAGGTGCTTGATGACATTTGGTTTCTTAGGTTTGCCACCAGATAGGCTCAGCTGGGTAAACTGTTCATCTGGTCCAAGCATTACCAACTCTGGACCAAAGACGACTCTGGAGAGAACAACAAGTATTAAGTGTCAATACACTAAATCAGACTAAAATGGCAAAAGCAGTTATCAAACTATTAACAGTATGAATTCGTAATGCTAATCACAAATTAGAAACACCTCTAATGTTGTCAAAACTCATTACAATTATCCTGTCGTTTAAATTTGTTAGTTTCTGTGTGTTTTAATGTCAGACAGAAAAAACATGAGAGGGCTCAGTGTCAATAGACTGACTGAATCACCACATCAGCGGATCGGGTCTAGTTCCTGGGTTCGGAGCCAAGTTTCCAATTGAAATTCTGTGGTAGTTAGTACTGCATCTATCCAGCAGTATTGATTAGACATGGATGTTTGGGTAATATGGTGGCATGCCGTAGGCCCTGCTCGAAACAAACTGAAATGGTCTAGACTTTGAATACCCACCCATAATATGGTCCTAAAATATAATGCAGCAAAAGTTTGAGTTAAAATAACCACCTTGCTTTCTTTTCTTTATAATCATATATCTGCACAGCAGCATTATGGGGAACTCTAAATGACACTACTTTTGTCTTGTCACGAACTTTAGTAGGCACAGTAGTTGATCTGTCACCACGGTCAGCAAGAGGATCTTTGCCTTGCATAAGCAACTGTTCCACTGTAGGTGCTAATTCTTTGGACCACAATTCTTCATCTTGATTTAGCATATATGTTTCACCAGTCACGGCACGAACCTGTCAATAGTAAAGATGCAAGTTATATCGATAATTTTCTGGCAATTATACATGAATCACAAAAATGTCTGAAATGCAAATCAAAGTAACAGGTGTAACAAAATGCAGTTGATTTGTAGTAATTTATACCATCTACGATTGTTTTCTACGATCTCTGATTGTAATCTCTGTTCACTAAATATGTTGATATTTAATTGTTAGGAACGTATCATTCAGTAACAGTAACATTGATAATAATAATAATAGGTTTTAGTTCATACTCTTGTGGAATTAGCGAATCAGCATTCAGTATATCCAAACACTATTTCCTGGTATAGACTGGCGGCAAGACGTGCCACGTACATGTTATGTAAGGCACATGGGTGTTACTGCCGATGCTGGAATGATATTGCTCAAGAAATTTTGTATGCAGCCAATAGACTGCTTCTTAAATCTTCAATTATTTGGCACTTACATATATAATATATCTTTTCCTGATTTATACTTTTTTCAAATGTGGGAAGTATTTTTATTCACCTCAGACATGCATGTATTATTGCCCACGCTGAAGTGATATTGTTCAAGTACTATTCAAATCTATTGAGTAACAGACATTTTTAAAAGTAGACAACAATTTTAACAATGGATATGGAAAATTCTAGATTTCCAAGCCTAACGGAAGAAGACATTTCTTTAATAATGTTAAAGAAGGACTTTGTTAATACAGGAAAGCCACTACTGAAATAGTTTGTTTCGGATGTATATATTTTACTGAGCTATACTATTGCATAATGCTTAATCAACAAGTACAAAATGAGGGAAGTGTTTTCATTCACCGCAGACATGAAGGTACTATTGCCCATGTTGGAGTGATATTGTTCAAGCAACGTAAATGCTTTTAGCAAATTTAGGACCGATTGGTATATAAAATTAAATTGCCCGTTTAAAGTATGAACTAAAACAAATAGTATTCAAGTAACCGGGCACTATCATCAAACAGTGCTCTCAAAAACGTTTATAAATGTTATTTATCGTTGGAAAATTATGTGCTGCAATAAGCTTAGGTTCACAGAAACTGCTCTGATTAGTGTGTCTCAAGTAACACTGTTGAACCAAGAGCTGCATGCCGGATTTTAACCTACCTTGCCTGTTTTGATATCTCGAACATAGATACCCTCATTTTCATCCAGTGGAATAGCTTGTCTCTTTGTAATAACCTCAACCTCCACAGGAGGCACATACTCAACAGGTCCCTTCACCATCCAACGATCACCAGGTTTGCGATCTTGTTTCTGTAGAATATTAATTAGTTTAAAAATTATTTCCAGTACCAAAATATCCAAATTGCTTTTCACCGACAGTTGTATTATTGTCAATTTCATTAAAGATACTAAATGAAATATGCATTGGACTAATATAAAAAATACTGTGTCAGGATTAAGGAGTATGGAGGTATGATTTAACAACCTTTCCCATTTCAGAAATGACCATGGCAGACTACCAAAAAATGGAAATCTGTCACAATACAGAAAAGTCTATGTATGCATACTGCATTTAAACAAGCATAACTTATAGAAAATATATTAAAACAGTTCAGATTGAAGTAAACAATTGAAACTTACATATTCCACATCAGAGAATTTCTCATTTGCTCTGAGAATAAGGCCTTCTTCCTCTCCCAGAACATAAACTTGTTGGATACCCTTCTCTAGCTTTTCACCAGGCATTAGAAAGAAAGATTTCTCTCCCTGCAAAAAAGAAAGCAATGAAATGACAAAAAAATTCTTTTTGAAATATTTAACAATAACTGAAAATTTCAAATCCAACACATTTTCTAGCCATCACTACATTTTTCTCTGTTTGCACTAATTATGCAACATGCATTGTCTTCTTTTTCTATAAATTGATACAAAAATTTAAGTTAAAAGTGCTCAAAAGGTATTTTGAAAGTATAAATTATGCAAACCTTCACTAATTTCTTTCTACCCATCTGAGGCCGACCATCAGCATCAACTGGGTCCAAAATCACACAGTACTGACGATTATTTAATGTTGTGATGTTGACCACACCAACTACATCTTCATATACATTGGGAATATGAGTCTCTGTGTCAGACATTTTGATTAGCCATTCTTCACCATTTTTTCTCACAACACCAAAATCATCTTTGAATGTTCTAATAGATCTCATGTGAAGAGCCAACTAAAATAAAATGCA
>JAOXYB010068312.1:0-10076 GCA_028565635.1 Phoronis ovalis
AATGATAAACCAGATTATAATGCATGATGTATTATATTCTTTTCTAATATAAAAAAACAATAATGTTAAAAAAATATCCTACACATTGGATGGGCATTAGACATGACAAATGTCTTGTTTACCATGACATCGAATTCCAGTATTTTCTCAAATGAATCAAAATAAAAGAGTTAGTGCATGGGTTAGTGACAGTAAGTAGTATCGTTTTATTCTTTTCTGATTTTTATTCCTATTGTTTGACCCTTTTTGCTTTCTTTTACTGTTATTTCTTAACCAACTTTTAAATGCCATCTTTCTTGTGAAAATAGATCGTCATAAGTCTTTGCCACCACTCAATTCTCATGAGTCACTCCCTAAAAGGAAAGATCTGCATATTTCAAATTCTACACACCAAAAACAAGCTTCAGGTAAAACATTCACACCATTCCAGTCACAATTTTCAAACCACAAAATATTATTGTAATTTATTTATGTTATTTTTTGTGTTTAATTGTAACATTTTACTGGCAGTCTCAAAAAATTGACTTGAACAATGGAGAAGACATCTTGTGTTTTGCATTTGACATTGTTCGATTTCTTACAGTTGGCTGATCGATTTTGATATCCTTATTTGTTTGCTAAAGCTTTACTTAAAATGAAATAATTCATTTTCAATTTGCGGTACTTTAAAATAAAAGGGCTTTTTTGGAAAGTCAGATTTTTGGGCTCATGCAAAACATTACTTTCTACAGATGAAAATCAATATTTACTGCCGATTTCTTTCCTAGCAATTATTTCGGAATCAAATGAAAGTGCAAGGATATTTTCAATTGGTTGGCTATCATTATGAAGATGTTTAAAATGCATATGTAAAACACCTTGTGGTAAAGTTCCACTAAAGAGTTGAACATTTTCTGAAGTTCTTTGATTGTATGCCCTATGAGATTCAGCTATCAAACAAGATGAGTGTTTAGTTCAACGATGTGTGGTATGATTTGCACTCGGAATTTGCACTAAATGTATATAATCAAAATTATCACTTATGTTGCTTGTCTGTGTACATATGATTTTTCAAACATTTTCCAATAAATATGATGGCTAAATTCAGTATTTATTCATTAATTTCACTGTCAGTTCAGAGGTGTCTTCTTTCCTTGTACTACCACCATATTTTTTTACTTGGGCTTCAGTGGTCAAGGGCAGTCTGAAAGTAGAATAACTGACAAACACATTAAACTTCTGATATTTTTTGAAGAACATAGTATCTGGAACACTTTTCTATCATTATTATATTACAAAATCATTTTATTTGAATATAATAACAGAAAAACTAAGGACAGGTTGCAGTTTTAAGTCTGCCACGAGAGGGCGCTTTTTATTGCTCAGCACTGGCAGTGGTGCATGGCCAATATGGCCGACAGCAGTAAGAGGGTTAAGAAAAAACAAATTTGACATCATGAACAGAAAATATATAATTTTTGTTCCTGCGAGACTTTTTCACCAATTAACAGCCAAATTAATTTTTGATCGTCCTTGAGTCAAAAAATTACACTGGAAAATTACACTCAAGTTGGTATATATGAACACCTTCGTGTGTTATGGTGTGTCAGTAGGCACTTCTCTATCTGGAGCAATGTAAATGTTGTCCAATATCAATGTTGTGTTTTACTTTCCAGAGGATTCAACCACAGTTGGTGCTGCTGAAATGGCAGTTTTAGATTGTTTGATGTGTGGGGGCATTGCTCTAAGCTTAAAGGTAGATATCACTACTAAACATTGCTGAATCTTCTAATAAAACAAATAAAAATCATGCTGCAGTAAATGATGTAATTGAAAGAACTGTTTTACTCAGAATTTGTAGGAATTAAACCATAAAGACTATATTTTGTTTTGTTTGTGTGCTGTCCAATTGTTAACATAATTTAGTTAGTTCTTTATTGTCCTTTTTCTTACAGGCCCATTTCATGGATGCTATGCCAAATATTACTCCACTTATGGACACCCTGGTATATTTGAACTTAAACTTTAATTCATTCACAGTAAGTATTTTTGAAAAGGAAATAAGTATTAAAATTTTATATAATTTGGAATGTAAAACATATTTCTTGTCCTACCACAACAAGATATTTGTGTACTTGACAATAATGTGTAAATGTTAGTAAAATTAAGGTAGAAAACACCTAGTAATTTAAAAACACTCCAAACTGGATAATATTACAATAGTAAGGATTTTATATATGTATTTGTTTTACTGATTCCTCTTTTTTTGTAGGAAATTCCTAAAGTTGTATATCAAATTAAACAGTTGCGTGTTTTGAAATTAAGAAATAATCCAATTCGTGAAATCCCAGAGGATATTATAAACCTACAAGATCTGAGAACGCTTGTCATATCTTTCTGTTTGGTCACAATTCTTCCAAGTGGGTAAGTTCAAACATCCAGACCTGTGTATTCAGACTCCGTTGTTTTGATTTCAGTTATTCTATGTTCATATAATACTTCGACTTGCTGCCATATAATTTCTCCTAAGCTGGTGTATTAGTAAATTTGTTTTATATTTTTAAATGTTATACTTGTAACAAGTTACAAGAAATAGTATAACATGAAAGAAAATATCAACGCAGAACTATCTTAAATAAACTATTCCTTCATACCACAGTGCTACAGAGCAAAGTATAGTTACTATCATTTCTGTGATTTGCATATTCATGTTCTCCATGGTTGAATGATTAGAGGTGTCAAGAGGCATTTTATCACAGTCAAACTAAACCTGTGTGAAAGATTTTATCTGATGTATTTCATGTGGCATTGATTTTGCTTAGATTGAAATGCATAGTAGGCATTGATGTGAAATAGTATATTGTAAAGCCATGCCTTTTGTCCCTGATGGTGTATACTAGCTATTAGTCATCATTAGTAAGTACTAGCATATTATTATAATTATTATTATTATCTATATGATATGATTTTATGTATTTAGGTTATTTCATTTGAAGAATTTGAGATTTTTGGATGTATCCTACAACAAGCTTACATTCATTCCAAATGAGATAAAATACCTGAAGTAAGTAAGACAATGTTACAGTAGGTTTCCGAGTTATGCTCCGACCGGATAATGTACAAAGTACTGGTTTGTAACAGCTACTCACTCATCAGCTTAGCCTGTCAGGGAATTGCTGGGGAAACACAGAATCCTGAATTCCGTATACATAAATATATACACACAAGCACTAATTTATGTATTTAGAATTTTGAGGGATAGGGGTCATCAGACTATTCAGGTAGATAGAGCAGGGGAAAACTTATTTTCCTACAGGTGTGAAAGGGATATTTTTATTTTCGTACTGTGGGAATCATTGAATTTTATTTTGGTCGTGCAATGTGATAAACGTTATTTCATTTTCGTGTTATAGCGTAACATAACTTTTTGTTTATGAGTATCATTTTTTATTTCTTTGCAATGAAATTGAACCCTCTTGCTTACCCCCTTTGTAGCTCCTCTAACAAAAATCCCTGGAGTAAGCTCTAACCATTTTGACTAATCTGCAGTATAATTATCTTCTTAGGAGCATCCAATAGACTATTATTACTGCCTACAACCTGTTTACATACAGTAATTATTGTTGAGGTGGGAAAGGATTATATTATTTTCATGACCCACGATTGCAGGAATTTATCATTTGTGATTCGTGAAAAGGCAATATTATTTCCTTCAAGCGGTGGTCCCTACCCATTTCCTCCCTCAATGGCTCGTAATAACAGATATTTCTGATGTCATTTTGCCGCGTCACAAACCTGTATGTTGTATATACAAAGGAGCATAACTCGGAAACCTACTGTAAGAAGATATACATAGAAAACAACATTTATTACTTATAGTGTGCAAGTTATAATGAGGATAATATGCTACAGTATATAACAATGTAATGATTGTTATTTGTTATTAATACTGGTTATACTAAAATTCCAAATATTTGAAGTGTTAACTTGGAAATCAAAAATCAAATTTGAAAAAAAATTGTTTTCTAAATACTTTGATCTAGATTCATACTTTTTTATAATTTCTTTTTAGGAAATTAAGAGAATTCTCAATCGAAGGAAATCAAATTCCCGCTATGCCAGCTGGAGGTTTAAAACTTAACATTAAGTATTTAAGAACTGCTAATACCTTTATGCATCCTTTGTTCTGGAAAGATTATACAAATAATGACACCCCTCAGAGGTTGACTGATTTGTGTGCCTTAGAGTTTGGTCAACAGAGGTTGCAAGAGAGATATGAGGCATTACCAACAGAAGTAACTAACATTATGAATAGGTAATTTCCTTAAAAATTGTTTATTAAAAATTCTTTTTAATGTTGCATTTTTTTTCCTTTCTTTGACTGCCTAAAAATGAGATTCTGGATTTTTTTGTTCTTTTGGAAATATATAAAATCAATTATACCTCTTTAAGATAATAATAAGGTAAAAGGTAACAACAAGACAATGGTTCATGTATTTTTCAAAGGAATAGAAATTAACTTTCAACATATATTTGAACACAATTACTATGTATATGTATTTGTTATACACATTAGAAGTCATGAAAAAATAAGCAAAACAAGGGTATATTTTTATTTTAAAGCAACAGGTGATAATATTATCAAAATGTGATTATATTTTTCAGCCAAGATGTATGTGATTGTTGTCATGGACCGTTATTTGGACCTGGGTTACGTATTATTCGACCATGCAGTTCAATATTTGGAGTTAAGAATTTACCATTCATGTTCCGCTCTTGCTCTGTGTATTGCATGACTGTGTTTATGGGAAGTGTAGATACTCTAAGCGATTTGTTATATGATGATGAAGAGTAAAAAACAAAGACCTCCGAATGTGTTGCTTCTGTTAATGGATTGTTATTGTGCTAATGATTTTAATATATGCAAATACAATCTACTGAAACTTAAATAAGGCCAGATCAAAAATAACTTGTTTAATGGGTGTGACCACTTCAAATTTTGGCGTTTTAATTTTTTTTTAAAGTTTGTAATACTAATGTAATTGTAATGTGTTATGTAATTTGAAATCTAAAATATATAAATTTATTCTAAAGTTTCTTACTTGAAAGGAACTTTTTATTACAAAAACAAAATAATTGAGCCCTACCTAAAACTCTACCTACTTGTTTTCTGAGGGCTTTTGCCCATTAAACAACTTGTCTTTTTGATGTGGCCTAACCGTAAACATTTAGTCCTGCTTTATCAAGTGCCAGTATTATATTAAGCAACTGCTGATCCACATATATATAGAAATGCAGTAGTATGTGAACTTGGTTATAAGAACTCATGCATTGTAACAGATGGAATATAGCAACTAGTATCCAAGTATGTTACTGCTTGGTGTAATTTGCTCTTAATAACTTGATCACTACAAGGAAAAAAAGTTTTTTATTCAGAATTATTGACATTTTAAAAAACTTGCATAGTTTTGTATGGACAGTCTAGTTTTGTATTCATGTAATAAATCTATAATACTTTGAACTATTATTACAGTATTGTTGTTATTACTGTCATTTTGTTACCTTTTTAATACTAAACTCTCTGAAAATATTTTACTGTATAAACTGTGGTGTTGCTATAAGCATTTAATCAAAATATCTTTATTGATAGAATTCTTTACCTCACAGTCTTATTCACTGGTTAAATTTCAATAAAAACTATATCAAGAACTCAGTTACATCACAACTTATTCACTTGGGACTTCAGAAACATCAACGTACTTTTTTCTTATTTCGCCTTATTTCTTTGCAATGAACCCTTCAAAAAGTAGACTGCAAAACACACAATGAGACATAATTGCATTTATAGTATCAATCAATTAGAATTGCAAGTGAAAAAAAAAAAAATTAATTAGACACAATCTTTATTTATTACAAATGTAAATAACAAAATTTGAATACTTGATTACTTCAATTCTTTTTAGTAGGATTTGCTTAAGGACTTGAGGTACAAAAAACACTGTTATTTGACTTTTTTTCCTTTCTTAATTTTCATAACCAAAAGAGTCGGACATGGAAAAGTATACATTTTTGCGAATTTTACTGATTTTGACCTGACCTTTAAATTTAAATATACTATTGTATAAAGCAAAATTTTTAAAAAATCTGAGAAAGGTTTGTAGATATGTATGCTCATTTATGCAAAGTTTCAAGTATTTTAGATGTAGGGATTTTTTACTTACATTTTTTTGAAAATTAAAATTGGAAAAACTCAATTCTTTCTCAAAAATGGCCTTACTAGATCATATGATCATAATTCAAACTAATTAACCTAATGATTTATAAATTTTAGAGTTATGTATTAACTTTTTTAAAATGTACACTTTCATATGTCTGTCTATCTCTTCAGTTTTATTACTAAAACTTAGATTACACATCTTTGTATCTGCTGAGATTTAACTGCTTCTTTTTGTGTTAAATTAAACTTTTTTTTTAAATTGATATTTTAAGCAATTTCACATGTCTTGTGAGTTTGGTTTGGTCCGATAGTTTGGTTCTTCATGAAAATTCTAAAGTTATACTTTGAATAGTTTACTATAGTTAGTCAGTTTTCTGATTTTAGTTCAAATTTCAGCTCCTAGTGGATCTTTAAAAACCTGAATGTCAACAATTTTATAAGCAGATATGATATAAAACAAACAAAAATCAAATAATATTGTGGCAACGTCATATTTCTGATTTATGACGTTTTTATTTGCTATGTTATAAGCATTCCGACGTGATACAACGTTACAAAAAAATCAACAGATCCAAGTTTATCTATTAAGGAACTATTATCCAACTCTTATGCAAATATGTCTCAACAAATGGTGAGAACAAATTTAGATTACGGATATCTTTAGCACTGGTTTCTCCACAAAAGACTATAATTATGTTGAATGTAGATTAGTGCAAAATAAGAAATTGGTTTCACTCCTATCCAGCCACATTCCTACCGTTACTCGCAGATCTAAGACAAACTGAGATATTAATTTCGAGTCAAATGACAATATATTGGTTTCCTCCTCACCTCCAACGTAATTCCATATAGGCCAACAATATATTTCCCCACAATTCCGTTGAAGATGTAAGTGATAATAAAAATAATCTTCATTATTCTTTTTTCCAGGTTGTCGTTGAAGTGCATGTTAACCCAAATATATCAGGGGATTATTTCGCGAATGTTTCCAATGTTCTTGTTTTGGATACTTCTCAGGTAAGAAGTAAATTGAAAAAATTGATTTAGTTTGGAATACATTTTCTTAACAATTTACGACATTTGTCGAAAGCGTTCATAAACGGTGCATTTCGAAGAAAAAATAGTTCATTTTACATTGGAGCCAATCGTGATCAAATATCAAAACTTTACTTGGAAAGGCTCCTGTACATGCGCCTAGTGGTATGTTAAATTTTGCAGAAAGATTTGTGCTCCTCATAGCTATTCTATGTACTGGTTAGACAAATGACAAGTAGGAATACGTTTCAAAGACCCCGGACAATAGAGAACATTTTAATTACTCTTGTAATAAAAACTACATGTTTTCTTGAGCACAAGTTTCATTCGTTTACTAGATACATTACACAGATAAAACTTTACATCATTCAGTGCTATTCAACAGTCATCAAGGAATTCAATCATCTCTGTTCTGTTCATTTAACTGGTCTTAAGCCATCGTTGTTGAAACGAGATGGAGGTGATGCTGAGACGCGGTGTACAGTGAAACAAGTAAGTCAATTTTTTAGCCTTCTAAGTTATTTCTTTTAATAATGTTTGAAATGCAAGTTAAATTAAGAACATATTAACATTTTCTGGTGAAACATCTACAGCAACATCAGAAGCGTACTATTGAAAAATTGATTTGACAGTGAATGTTCGCCACCAGTCTGAATAAATGCATGCATCTGTTAGTGTTCCGTATCTTCTCAACTAGCGAGTAAGTACGGAACACTAACGGATGCATTTATTCAGACTGGGTCGCTACCACGTTACCATTTAGTACAATAAAGCAATATACAATTTGCAAATCGTAGAAAAACTGAGAAACCGATGTGGAATATTAATTTTTGATATGCTGTTGATATCACTAAACCATTTAATACAGTTATTAATATTGCACATCTATTAGTGCTACTGAATTTCTAAACCAGAATCAATTTGCAAAATCATATCTAAGTAGGAAATCCTTAGACGTCCCTGAAAACTGGAAATTGTCTTTATTTATTTATTACAGCATCTTGAACAAGGCAATTATATCCGTGATGACATTACTGAATGCGGTAACGGTACAAATGGTGAGTGAGGAATAATATAAGTTATCTTCCGCTATATCTAAAATACATAAAAACGTAGCTTATATTTCACTAGTCTATATTCCTGTACGAAATGAAGTACAATGGACAGTACATTACGTACGTAGAGCAATATTCTTGATACATTTGATGTTAAAACCGTTTATCTGACCATTGTCCTTAATTTTCACCGCTAGTCAAGCATCGATGGTATTTTTAAGAAACTATACGTATAACTGTCATTTTTCTACAAAAAAAATATTTCCGTTAGATCAAATCCTGGTGTAGATCTAGTAACAGCCTTTACATTGTTTTGTAGAGGAAGACCTACACAAGTCCTCTACGTACAGATATCACAACATATCCATTTGCCGACCTACATTATCAACAAATGTCGCAATACACTCTAGAGACATGCCTGAAATCGACGAAATCACTACCTTGTCATACGAGCCGAAACCGGAACTGAAACGACTATCAGAAATCCTCGCAGAAAAGGAATATAAAACAAGGAAACCTTGTTGGCTCAACCGAAAGTTTAAAAACATCAAACGTTGGTTTCTTCTGCGTTTTAGTAAACATCCGATCATCGTTGTATAAGCAGATAGCAAAGGATCATATAACACAACCCCTTGTGCGCTGCTGTATGAACTATCCAAAAAGCATTGTCGGCACTGAACCGCGTACAGGTTTGTGCGAATTGGGAAACCGATGCAACAACTGTAACGCTTCCAACGTGTGGTTGTAGATGATCAAGGTTCACACTGATAACAAATAGAACTCGAAGAATTAAGCTGCACTTCTAATGTTTCCCAGTAATTCTATCACACCTGTACGTTCTGTAAATATTCTATAAATTAGTGAGATAGAACTTGTAGCAGCCTAAATAAATTCTAAATAGAGTAATAACAAAAATATTTAATTTCGTCTCTGAAAATCAGGAAAAATATTTTGTGCAAAGTAAAAAAATGACAGCTTCATTTCTCATTGATTTGCCTGTTGAAGGGAAATTGGTCGGTTCACATTAAAGTAAATGGAATAAATAAACTTAAAAAAAGATTAAATTAAAAAATATCGAAACTAAGTATCTCTCCAAACAGTTCCCGAAACAGCTATATCATGTAACGAGCGAATGAGAACCGGGATGAGAACATCAACTGTCGTATTTAAACATCACAGTTGTTCACACGCACCATCAGTTGCGCATGTACGTCATTTTCACGTCATAACATGCACATTTTATTATAACGTCCTTATTTTAAAATTATCAACGTTACTGACTAAAAACAGTGCTTACTGCTTGAATGTGGTTGAAGTTTATTAAGGATTATTTTTGTTTTTCAACCCGAATCATTAGGTTTAAATCACAATGCCACGTTTTAGACGAATAGCGCATCAGCGTAATTTTATTTACAAAATAACAACACATTACTCTTACTGCATAAATCCAATAAGGGAAAATAAGTGAGGAACAGCCGTTGGACAATCTACAGTTTTTTCAACATTTGTGGTGACAACGGTGAATATTATAAAAAAAGTATTTGAAATAACTAGAATAACTGTCCAACAGGGAACAATGTACCACATCCGAGAACACATTTCTTGAACATAAAAATGACGTTCCACAGCAACGGCAGGCCCGTCAGATGGGGAAGATTGCGTTGGGTGCGAAATGGAAAAAAGAAAAAATTATAAACTTTAAAGTTTTTGCACTATTTCCAGCCAGCCTTTGCTTAGACATTACGGTTGAACCATTTGTGACCTCATGCCATACAACGCAATTACATATA
>JAOXYB010068323.1:0-10076 GCA_028565635.1 Phoronis ovalis
CTATAATTTTGTTTCCTACTGTTTTAAAGGCAAATGAACCTTTATCTGCCGTGCAATTGATTGGTAGTTAGCATCTGCATAAGAACATGAATAAGGTGTTTATCAACTGATGGAACAGCCATGAGATAGAGCCATGGGTACGTAGATTAACATGGAATTTGCACCATACAAAGTGTAAAGTTCATGATACCAAAAAAAGTAATATGATGATATAAATTAAATGATATTTATGTGTTCGTTTTTTGGGCATAGCGGTGTGACCTGGTTGGTATAGGTGATTGGGAAATAAATAGATAAGAGGTATAACATGCCAGAAATTGTAATAAATAAATATAATTAACATATAAATAAATACATATATACAACTAGTACTAGTGACAGAATAAAATACGTACACATATACTGCACTGTAATTCTCAGCTGGGACGTGACATCTGCTACACAGCATATACGATCTTCCACAGCTCTTACATCTCAACAATACAGTAATCATGAACCATCATACAAGTTGACACACAAACTAAAAACGGTTCTGGAAAAATATATGCTTGCATCAGTTATGCTTTGCAATTACTATTACAGATATACAATACCTTATAACAAATAAACATATAATACAATAGCACATTTTATTAAAGATTAAACACGCTCTGAGTTCGTCGCCATCTTGACTACATCACGTGCTGGCCATTTGCAAACTTTACACAAAGAAAAATATATACTATGAGAAAAAAGTACAAATGTGACTATACCTGGAGATCCTGTTTAGCATGACAATGACATCCAGCATAACTATAAATGACTGCTAAGACACAGACGAACAAAGTTGTCTTAATCAGATAAACATCAATGGTCTCTTCTAGCACATGAGCGCACGCAGAACCACGTCCTTGCTCATTTACAGAAGGCGACATGCTGGGATCGTTTGGGTCTGAGACTGGTGGCTCCACCAAGAGCATGCAAATAGTCTATTGTGACCTCTTATGCCATATCAAGAGATATGCCCACAACAAAGGATGCGAACAATCAGTTATATCATAGAGCTTGAATGTTGTTATGCACAATTACATTACAAAACTGTAACTGTATAGAGACATTTGGTTTCACGGAACCTACAAGACTGAGTTTTTAAGGCACATTAAGGTGAGAATTTCATGCAGTCTTTCAAACTAAGTGTTAAACTTAAATGTATCTAATATATTGAAAATGGCTAGGTAATTATGATATAGAGATGACACTTTAGCGTCTGTTGTACGCATTTACAGCTGTGCTAACCTTACCTCTCAACTTCAGTACCAAACTCCGGAATTTTATTATATAATTTATTTACGTAAGATTTTGCTTTGTTTTTCAAACATTTCGATGTCACTTAAAAGTCCCAGGTATTCACTCACTATACAGTGGAAGTTAGTTTCAAATATTGCGTGCAGGGAGACTCAACCCGCACCTTTAAAGCCCAACCCTATCCAAGATAAAAGAGGAAGCAATCCTTTCCTGGTTTAGAATGGTGGGAAAAAACACCTCTTTCAGACGGAAACCTTCAGTATTGACCTATGTAGCAGTGGTGCACTTTAACTGATTTCGAACAATTTGGAAAATCCCCTATAAATATCTATAATAAATTTCGTACAACAAATGCTCCGGTATATTAGTTCGGCCAGCATGACCCTACTATGGACAGCATACGGCTTGTCCGTAGGGTCATGACCGTTTCGTATCTCAGACCAGCCGAAGTTCTGCTAGCCTTCACGCATGCGCAATAGCATAGTATCCATACCATTGATGAACAACCCTTCAACAGTGCATTTTGGATTTTATGCTGATGTGCTGTTGAATCTTTGATTAAGTTATCTGGATACGGTGGTATAAGAAGCGGAGTAGTCAAGGAATAGACAGAAGCAAAAAGTTGGATGGAATTTATTAGGAAAGTAAGGGTTTTCAAAATTCGGCTGGTCTGAGATACGAGGCGGCCATGACCCTACGGACAAGCCATGAGCTGTCCATAGCAGGGTCCTGCTTGCAGGACTACCGGTACATATGCTATTCAATGGTCCCAACCAATTCTCTCCGCATGATGACTGATGTTCATATCACAAAATATATGATTTGTATATGAAGTATAGAATGTGTTATAACTCCTCTTACTCAAATATTAATTACGTTTACACGTACAAATTTGATAGTATGTATTTCTTAATATATTTGTTATGTATATTTCTTTAAGGTAAGCTTAAACAATTTCAGCCAATTAAATAGTTATAAAACTTGAGAAAGTCACAACTCTTCTCGAAGGCAAGGGAAGGAACTAGATCTAGCTCCACGAACACACCACAAAGTCTTTTAACCATTGTTTTGAAGACTGACTTGAATAGATCACTAGCAAAACACAAATCTTGTTAACCATAATGTTGAATTTTACATGTTTCCAAAATGTATATATGTACACCATAGGTTTTGACAAGCTTTCAAGAAATAAAATGTTGGTTACTAATGTGTGGTCATGCATCTGCATGCGTAATTGTGTGCTTACCTGCTGAGATAAGAGGTTGGGACCAGTGCTACTACGAATAGCCATTCATGACAAGATCAGTGTATACCTGAGGCGGAATTATAGAGTTAATGTGCCAGATTGTATAGATAAGACAGAATAAAATGGACAAATGCATGTACACAATCTTTGTACTAAACTTTTCGGATTGGACTTTAGATACAACGAAGTTTTCCGTAGATTCTCAAAATTTTACCCGACATTAATTTTTTCAGAATTTGACATTCTACAGGTTTCAAACAGCTTTTTTTAAAGAGTTATGCCTAAAACTATGAAATATGTGTGGCAAGAACAATACATAAAAGTTAAATTGAACAATATATCTTGTAAAGAATGTTGGCTCTCTTATAATTACGGTGGATCTTAATTTCTAATAATTCAAAACGATCGAATTTTTCAGATTTTGCGTAATTTCGTGAAGGCATTGTTTAAAACTGTTGTATACAAAAAATGTCTTTAATACTGCGTTAAAATAACGTGTCAAAAATTTAACAGAGCATCATGTAAGGAAAACATATAGTATATGTATGATATATGTTTAAATAGTTTATTGTAAATCGTGACATATCCTTGCCCTGTAAAGCTTAATACTGCTGATAAAAATTATCTTTTTAACCATTGTAGTAATCCTAAAGGCATGCTTGTATATGAGTAACCATTAAAAGTATCAAGAGGAAAGCGTAATTATTCCTGCACGATTTGGCCGCTTATCAGAGAAAACACTGGATTTTTTCAATTAGAATTATCCTGTCATTTGTGACACCACAATATTTTTATGAAAAATATGGTGCTGAGACGAATCAAGAAATGTATGACAGGAACTAATATTTGTGTGAGCCACTGGTGCATTTTTAAAACTTGCCAGCTTTAATGTCCTGCACCCATCTGATATTTATTTTACGACAAAGATATTCTGACTGTGCCCGATGTAGTTGCTCTACCTCACAGTAATTCATCCTGAAATATTTAAGACATTTATTATTATTTATTTTAATAAATATCTCATGTAACAAATAACGAATGATATTAAAGTTCTGTTACAAGAATGTTTTATTTTAGAATCAGATAATTAAAGTGAAATTGGGTAGAGTAATTTAATAATATGCAATTTACTCGAAACAGAGGTATTATGTTCTTTTATATATTAAGGCTAAGTCGGACCCTCGTCACTGTTTAAATAAAAATTCGTGAAAAATCAGCATTACATTTTTTTCATATAAAATAAATGTTTTCTGAAACTTTAACATTCATGCTATGTTATGGTGGTATTTTAAAATTTGCGTATGCAATGCACAAAATTTAATTAATTTTTTATGACATCTTATAAAATTATAAGGTACATCCTACAGCAAAATTTTGCGGATCAAAATTGGGATTAACTACATTTTTAAGAAGTAAATGATACTTCCATCATTTGTTTTGACCGAATTGTAAATACTGTGAATAATCTTTGAATTATTAATTAATATTTAAAAAAATGTATTTTTTTTATTTGCTAAAGCACTAAATTGATTATATAATCAACATCCCTGGTGCAATTTAAAAATGGTCAAAAACAAATTATAGGAATGTTGATTAGTTGTTAAAAGTATAGTTTGGCCGATTTGTTTTCTACTGAGTTTTCCAGTAGGATGTACCTAACGATCTTCATAGGGTGTAATTAAACGCTAATTAAATTTCATGCATTTTACACAATAGTTTGAAAATACCATTGTGACATAGCTTGAATGTTAAAGTTTTAGAAAAGATCTCTTTTGAGTGAAAAATATGTAATGCGGATTTTTCACGAAATTTTATTTAAACAGTGACGAGGGTTCGACCTAGCCTTAAAACATTTTTACGCCGTAAAAACTTAGGGTAAATGGACTGTGATAAATGAAAATAAGAATTTAAAAACATGCACATGGAGTAGTGTTACTGTCAAGTAAACTAGCTCTTTGAAATTAATTTATAACAAATACAGTTTTTGAACAAAAAATAGTGCTAAATTTTATTTTTTATATCAGAACAAAGCTAACAACATAATGTACTTACTTTGAAGTAATTACGATTAAGATCATTCAGCTCTTCCAGAATAAACTTCCTCAGTGATGGCACCACATGTCTCTCCTATGAAAGGATCATTTATAAGGATGTCCTAACTGTTCGGTAATGATATCAGAATCATTTTTGTTAAGATACTACTGCTGATTTGTTCTCTCCCAAGAAGTCATGCTATGATGTGAACTTAACACAGTTATGGCTAACATTAAAATGGGACCTTAGTATTTTAGTGGTAAATGTTACCTCCTGTATTGGAAAATTGTTTTTATATACATCACAGCTTTTGTTAAACTCTAAGCATGTATAAAATATACTATACTTTGTTTTTTAATTATAGGCATGATAAATGTAATTGTAGAGCCCCAAACAAGTATATTATTTTTTGTAAGAAACTATCTTAGATTACAAAATTGTATAAACAGTCAGTCATCTCCATGTGTTTCTCATTGTTTCCCACCATGAATTTTGGGTTTGATTGGGGCTTGACCGCCCAACCGCTTTTTTGAAAAATATCTCTGTTTCAAAAGTTCAGTCTTGCCATGGATTTTGTGAACCATGTTTGAGGATGGTCTTGTTTATGAGTGCTTTTTCGTGATCATGGACCGCTTGTTAGAATCTTTTTTGGCAGACAGAGCATGAGTACCACCTGATAAGCCTAAGTGCCCGGATATATATGCTTTACTAACAACATTATATGTATATCTGAGAAGACAAGTGTAAAATTGAATTTTCTTTCTAACTGCTGACTATTAATTAAATTATAAATTTTAACTTTAAGTTAATAGTTGCCGTGGTAACCAAATTAACTACTGGTATCAAAATATATCATTTAATTACTTTGGTTTCTCTCTACAAAATATCTTTTCTTACAATTGAAAACATAGACATCATTAGAAAATGGCCAAAAAAAATAAAGAGACGTAACTTTATTATAATTTTATAAGCTGTTTTTTAACATGTCATTAACACATTAGTTGCTACTTCATATATATGTAATATTTCATATCTTGACAGACTGAAAATTAAAATATTTCACCAAATGAGTTTTCTACCATCATGGTTGTTTAGTTTGCTATTCTGAAGACATTGGTACAAACATAGTTGTCATGGCAACCAATTATTTTGATTTTGTAAATTTGTTGCCGCTTTTAAAGTTCTCGTTTTTTAACGGAACAAATTGCTTTTTACACATTCAAATAAAACATGAGACAATTCGCATAATACTGCAATTCTAGTGATTCTGGATGTGTATTAGGTTATATGCAACCGAAGAAGATACTGATTCTTTTATTACTAAGAGGCTTTGGCTTTGATCTGTTCTCTCGCACCAGGGACATAAATCTTTATACTGGAACGGGAGCACGTGTTACTGACTGAAAAAAAAGTTGAAATTGGTGCGTTGCATGTAGTGCGCAGGGTTTGATGTGAACTTAAACACAGTTATGACTAAGCTTAAAATGGGACCTGAGTATTTATTTTATGTTTGTCACTCATGCAAGATCTTGTAGTTATTTTTATAATTATTGAGCTTGTATTTATATTAGTTTTTTGCTAGCTGGAATTACGTACAGCTCTGATCATGACCATTATTTTATCATGGCTTTCCCTTGAAATTTATTTATATTGCTGTTCACAGATGTTAGACATACCCCTCAAAATAAAACTATAACTGAAATAAAACCATATACAGTCACCTTGTAATTGAATTTTAAAGCATTTTAAATGAATCGACAGAGCCAAGGTCGTTACTATGCAGCCATATTGAATTGACTCGAGAATTGACGAAATCAAGGTGTCGGCAATCGAGTGTTAGATTGAATGCAATCAAATATATTAAAAACGGCATGGTTTTAATTCGGATTGTTTTAATTTTGAGTTATACATTAAAACAGTACTTCAAAATAATATATTTTTTTATTTTTAGCTTAAAATAAAATCCGTTTCAAATCCGTGTAGCCCCTGTCGACAAAATATGTTAGATTAATTTTAAAACAGTTTCGTTAATAAAGTTAAGCATTTCTTATTGCGGATATGGTTAATTAAGAAGAACGATACTTGGAAATTATTGTCAGAATTTTCCAAAGAGACCACGCATTCTGATAAGAACACAATAAAAATGGTGTTTAGATTCTCTTTACGTGTGTTACACTTTTGAGGGAGAAAATAAAATTGAAATTATTTTTATTTTCTGCAAATTTTTATATACCCAATAAGGCTGATATATGGGACATATGTAAATCCAAACAAATATAGTAATGTCAATCATTGACACATTTGCCTGTAAATTTTATATATAATTATTTGTCAACATCAGCGTTGCTATGTGACATGTTACATCCGGTTTGTACAACATTTTTTTTTCATTTAATTGTCTAGCTAATCTGGTAATAACTAAAAATATCTTAACTTAGCATTTAAAAGTCTTCTATAGTGCATATCCTTTCCAATGATGTTCAATACAAGTATATAATTCAGCAGATGTATTTTTAAACTAATGAACTCTGTCAACAACTGCCACATATTGTGAAATAATACCAATATCGTGACCGGCGTGGTAGATAAAGAGTTAATTGTTAGCTTATCATTACATATCTATTACACAAATGTTTAGCCGGAGTATTTAGTTACACAAGGTGTTTAATTTTTAGTATTGACTTCCAGGCCTACCTATACTAATCAGAGCAGGAAATTGTCCGAGTCAACGGAATTCCTGGAGTTCCTGGCAACTTACGCGGGTCTACGGAAATGACTGTTCGAATAGCAGGACCTTTGGTGCGAAACCCGGAAAATAGGTTCGAATGATAGGAAACAGCTTCGCGAATGCGGATTGACGATTCGGTAGGTTAGGTAAGCCTGACTTCGTTATTCTAGAACATCCACTCTCATTCATTTTTCTTATTTTACAGCTCTCAAGATCAACGTATGAAGACAAAGCAGTTCACACAAGTTTATTGACATTAGAAGAATGGCTGCTGGTCAGAAACACGACATTTTAATAAGCTGGTATTTGTGCTTTTTGTTAATATTCGCATCTTGTTGTGATGCCAGCATTACACATGGCTCGCCCGTCCCGCAAGACTGTCCTGTCCAGTGTTCATGCAAAATATCTGTACCTGATCTTATTGTTAACTGTTCTGGAAGATCTCTGAATACTATACCGGAACAAATACCCCTGGATACAACGATACTTTTGCTTACCGACAATAACATTACCCGGATACCAAATAATACATTTGCAATTGCACGGCTTTACTACTTGCGTCATCTCGATTTGTCTCATAACGACGAACTGGCTATTTATGAATTTAGTTTTTATGGGCTTAGTTATTTGCAAATTTTAGACGTTCAGCACATTTATAAACTTTCTCTGAGCTGCAGGAGACCGTTTCGTCATTTAAGAGGGTTGAAGAGATTGACCATGAGGGGAGTATATCATATGAATTACACGTGTCTGGACAGGGCCATCCGTGACTTAAATCAGCTTGAATATTTTTGCATAAAATGGGCCGTAGCAGGTCCGTTAACGCAAGGGTTCACCTTCTTGGAAAATTTGAAAATTCTTGATCTGTATGAGTCATGGATCAACGTTACCAAGGAAACATTCAGGGTTTTATCTAATCTAAGTATTGAAAGATTGTCGATTCGCGGTTTAATTCGGTTCAGAGAACCTGATTTCTTTCAATTCGATCCTACTGCATTATGCGCTTTACATTTTCTCAAAGTTGTCGATATTTCGCATAATTACCGTTTGTATCCAGAGAACAGTAAGTACAGAGTATTAGACATTTTACAAAGTTTTCAAAATACGACTACTCTCGAAACTTTGATAATGGACCGAACATTGATAAGAGCATCGGGAATAAATCTCCCGACAACATTAAGAGCAGATATATTTTCTCCATTAAAAGACATAAAACTTAAAAAATTATCTCTGCAATCAAACAAAATCAGCGTAGTATATCCATTTTTGAAATATTTGAGGCATCTCGAATATATAGATGTTGACTATAACGATATTTATTTTACCCCGCTTACTTTGAAGACAATAACTGATATCCTATTTACAAGAAATTTGACGGAAGTCCACATATCGAATCAAATGAATGGCAATTATTGTGTACCTTGCGGTCTCAACGAGAGTCCATTGTTTATGACAAATACCTCAATTGACAAAACTACAAATAGTGCTGCTCATAACTCAATGGAATTGCAGTTTTATAGAGTGAATAATTTCGTACTAAATATAGCGAGTAACATAGAACGTATTTATGCTAAAAACTATCTTTCAAGGACCGCCATTAGCACTGAAACGCCACAACTTATTGACGTCACTAACTTTACCATTTCTGGATGTCAAATTTCGGTAAATCATAATAGTCTAACTGTTCTTGATGCTTCATCGTGTAATTTAAAAAGAATAAATGTTGCCTTCAAAGGTTTAGATTATTTAAAGGAGTTAAAACTAGGAGGAAATTACATGGAATATATACACCCTCAAGCTTTGAAGCTTCTACCAAATCTCGAACATTTGCTAATGTCAGACAACAGACTTGGCGTTTTTCCTGCAGTAAATAACCTGACAGAAGTTTTCAGTAATTTGAAGAATTTAAAATTTGTGGATTTAAATAATAATGCATTGACTAACATACCAAATGGAATGTTCAGAAACTGTCCAAAAGTAGAATCCATTAACCTGGCTAATAACTCTCTTGTATCTTTGAATTCTCTTGTTGATAATTTACCAAATATTCGGTATATAGATCTACAATATAATCGACTGAGTACGTTTGAACGGATGCAAATACAACATTTGGAAAAGGTCGCGTCAAAGCATGAACTGATTCTGAATCTAGAAGGAAATGAAGAATTCCAGTGTTTCTGTGAAAATGTACAATTTATAAAATGGTTTCAAGACCCGAAGAGAAAAGTAAATATCTTAAATAACACAACCCTTACTTGTACTTTGTTAAACAAAACTCGAGTTGCTATATCAGAAGTGGACTTACCTGCAATGCGGCTTGAGTGTTTCAGAAATGTGCTAATAATTATCATCGTATCATGTAGCAGTGGTTTTATTGTGTTTTGCATTGTTTTGTGGCATCATAAATGGACACTCAAGTATTGGCTGTATGTAACGAAACTGAAACTAAAACAACAACCTGCCCCACTACATGCTGGTAATTTGAATGAATTTGACGTATATCTTTCCAGTCCGGATGTGGATCAGCATGTGGATCCACAGTGGTCCACAACTATTTTACGCAAACTTGAAGAAAAGAATTATAATGTTTTTTATCCCGATAGAGATTTTCAACTTGGAGAAAATATTCATGAAGAAATTGTACGTGGAATTGATGCAAGTAAGAAACTTCTATTTTGCGTAAACAAGAATACTGCTGCTTGTGGGCGGCAAAAATTTGAACTACAAATGAGTATTACTCGTGGAAAAGGGTTTATAATACCTGTATTAAATGAAGATGCGCCA
>JAOXYB010068334.1:0-10074 GCA_028565635.1 Phoronis ovalis
TTTTTATTTCTTTCGTACGAACTTCGTAAATGGTACGTATGCGTAAATTTACGAATTCTTTGTGAAACTGGCCCCTGATCATGTTGTCCAGTAAACTGTGGTTTCTAATAAAAGAGTTATCATTCAGTTACACATATAATAACAAGGGCTGAAAATAATATTAATGTCCAATAAGAAAACAAGCCAGTGTGTGAACAAGAAATATTTCCATTTTTCTTCATTTAAGACTTTTTCACTATTTTAGCAAGTTATATGGGTTCGTGGACATCTCCTTCCTGTCTGCCTGTCACAGATGGTTTTTATTCAAACCGTACTGGATTTATGCATTCCAAGTAAGTTTTTTTTACTGAAGTCCAGAATACAGGTCATTTTGAAAACATTGATCTCTGGTATAAGAGTACCTGGTATAAGAGTATATGTGTAATGTGCACGGTTTTATGCAAACGTTTGTACATAATTTCAACAGCACCCAGCATAAATATGATTAATTATTACCTTCATACCATAAATGTATGATCTTCACACATTTTTTTCCAGCTTCTTTGATGTTGTGGCTGGTATCTCAGATCCCAATGTCTTCATTCCACCAAAGGAATGTAATATGTAACTTGAACATACAATGTTCAGAGATCCAAGATAAACTTGTTTGTTAAGTACACTGGCAACCTTATTCAGTTTAGAATGTAATAAATGACATGAAATGCATGCTATAAATTCAAGCATGATTAATCTGCCTATTTTTCTGTGTTGCATCTAAGATTAACAGATACATGCTAAGTGTACTTAAGAAATTCAGGAAATAAATCATTAAATATTACGATATCTTTTTTTAATTTATACCCACAATCACACTGTAAAGTTTCACATGCGAAACAAGATAATCAACATATCTCTACATAAATATATAATACAACGTGACAAATTCATTGTCCAACCCAAAACTCAGTTAAAGAATGACAATATTTGCTCCTGAGGCAAAAATATGCGAGTTCAATCACACAGACATGCTACATGTAATAGGAGAGTGTAAAGTTTATTTATGAAAAAAGTAGAATTTTTGTGCTACAAAATAATTAAATTGACAAAGAAATTTTTTCTAAACCCTCTATAAATTGGAAATTGTACATGAAATTTACAAGTTTTCAATGCATTGCGGTAAATCTTGCATATCTCTAAATATGAAGTTTTAACTCTTCTAACCAGAGCCTTTTAAGCTGTATGCATGACCAAATACCTTTTTCTGCAACTTGCACGTCAAACGTTTGATTGTGATCAGTACTAAACTTTACAAAATGAACTCGAAACTTCTTCAGCATAACACCCCCAAAGTTATAGTTTATTGTGCATCCTTCAAACTTAATGACTGCTGGTAAGTCTTAATTACTTTTACCTTCCAAAGAATCATCACCAAATTTATAATTGCTCCAAATTTTGTCAAACAGAACTTTACAGTTGATATTTGCACGCAATTTTGAGGATAATAAAAATGAACCAGACATTTTTCTGTGTAAGGAGTAACTTTCTTCTGGAGGTGGTGTCAAACGGTGATTTATCATGACTGGAATAATTTCATGGATACGATGTGTTGTATCTTGAGTAGCAAAGTCAAAAGGTGTTTCCGATGAAAAGGCTTCTCCAAGTATCATCACAGCATCAACATGAGCCTTTTCCATTACCTGCAACATAACATAAGATATAATCACACACCAGCTAGAATTTCTACATGTATATACTATTCCAACCTATGCTGATTAACTATAAACACATTTATTTAATAATTACTTAGTGATAATTAACAGTTACTATAAAATAGCACTGATGACTGTTCTAGCTTCGATTGCATATACAAACTTGCAGATTTTGCTATAGCTTATTGAATTTACTTACATTATCTACAGAGAATATAACACTTGTAATTATTATCATATTGTCAGACAAAACAAACAAGTTGACCAGGAAAAAATAACAAATGAGAAAGGAAATTTCAACAGAAATAAAATGTACCATGAAGATTGATTCATATACATAATAATTTGATCAACAGCTTACCTTTGATTCATAACCTGTAAGAAATCCCAACTCCTTAGACCACTTCAGTACTCCATCTATGTCAGCAACAGCAGCAGATTTTATCACTTGAATGTACCGATCAACAAAT
The DNA here is from genome assembly GCA_028565635.1 of Phoronis ovalis. Classification (NCBI taxonomy): domain Eukaryota; kingdom Metazoa; phylum Phoronida; family Phoronidae; genus Phoronis; species Phoronis ovalis. Next base: position 2,159 of record JAOXYB010068334.1, read on the forward strand.
ATTTTTTCAAAATCTCGACTAGCACCAAAGTCCAGTAAAGCAATCTAAAAACAGAAAGTTGATTATTACTTGTATCTACATAACACTATTACTATCATACAAATTGTCAAGGTGTATCCATCCAAACTTGAAAGTTAACTTTATTGAAGTCAAATTTAAATTGAAGCCTACCTTAATAATAATTATTAAATTTGTACCAATTAGGGCAAGAAAATGGCACATCTTAAGTATTAAAGATATGCAATGGTCGGAAAGAATTTTCCAGACACATGGCAAATATTAGAAATGAGTAGCAGGCACATTATTCTGCTACATTTGCCTTATTTGTTCAAGTATATAGTATTACAATTCATTAATAATTTCAAAACAAGTTCAAATTATTCCCTGCACAATAACTCCCTTGACAATAATTGATATTTTTATGTTATTAAACATTTCATACTTTGACATGTCCATGATTACTACATTCAATAATAATGACATTGACTTGATTTTGTTAGGTATTAAACATATTTTAGATATAATTATGAAATATTTAATAACATGTAAATAACAATCAATATAATGGTGTACCTTTTTCTTGTCTGGTTGAAAGAAGAAGTTGGACCAATTCGGATCTGTTTGCATAAAACGGAACTCGAACAACTCCAACAAACACAGCCTCAAAATATTGCTACAGATGTAATTCCTGGTGTCTTGGTCTAAATCAACAGTTTTGTCCAAAGTTAATCCATGAATTAATTCTGTTGTAATTACTTCTTTGGCACTTAATTCATCAATGACTTTTGGGACATAAAACACTGAATCGTCCCTTAAGAGATGTCTGTAATGTAAGAAAAGAATTATAATTATACTCAAAATATATGATCTGCACTGCTTCATATGTTGGAATGGGTCTAAGTATACATGTTATATTTAATTGATAAATCCACCCTCTGGCCAGTCTCAAACCCAAACGATCCCAGCATGTCACATTTTGTGAATGAACAATGACCGACGTAGTTCTGCGTGCGCTAACGTAATTCATTCACCAAACGCATCCTTCGCATGCTGAGCCAAAACCAAAAAAAATTCTTATGTTCATTGATTTAAGAAATACCCTCCTTTTTGTGAGCATAACAATACATAAACAACTATTTATTAAATAAAGATTTTCAGAGTCAAATTTAAAAAAACAAGTATTGTATATACTAAAGGATGCTGGAGTCGAAAGGGTTTGAGTGTGGTGCCCTCAAGTGCATGCAAATAGTCTATTGTCTCCTATAGAATCTGAACGTTTTCGAATTTTAAACATTTCCAATGTATTTTATAAGATGACAGTAGTTACTGGATGTAGTCGATTGCAATATTACAAAGCATTTTTAAAGCTTTTTCCAAAAGTTTATGAAGCAGGAAAAACATGGCAATCACACTCAACTCTGGAAACAACACCACAAAATAAAATACAGTAATTTATAGATTTTGTGCAGGCTAACATGACAACTTGTTATTTTTCACAAAAATTTTGCAAATAGACATCCATTTAATTGGCAGTAAAAAGTACTACAATCAAACACGACAGCCTGAATATGGGAATTTAAAAACCATACTCAAAATGTTTAGATGCATTGGCTTCTCTCACATAATCACATTCCCAATATAGTTCTTTGCGGCCAAATTGCATTGCGCTATCAGCATGCATACCTAAAAAATCACAGCATACAAGCATACACAATCATATTGACAGGTAAGCAAACGTAAAATTTGGATGTGTCTATGAGGTACTGACACATGGTGTAGTGTCATATTCAAATCTAACTATTGAGGCAACCAGCAAAAGGGAATTAAATTAATCTTGTCAGGAAATAACACTGCTAAAAAAATACTAACATGCATAAATCCAATAAAATATTAAACAAAACTCTGACATGAAAACTTTCAAGGCACATGTTGTCAACAGATACCTAAACTTCTTAGTAGACTGTGCTTCTAGAATGTAATTACACTCTCTGCGGAGCTCCATTCGCCCAATGTTCACAGCATTATTGGTGTAAGCTCCTGCAAGTTGTATTTGCTTCGTTTTCAGAGTTCAAAATATTTTGATTAAAAAAAAAATTCACAACAATGCTATAATATGAGAAAGAGCAGACAGATTAAGGATTCCCTTAACAGTGCATCTTTTTAACAATTTAAGTGGACTGGATGTGTTTTTTTCAAATTACTAAAATTTATAGTTGACTCAGCAGAATGAGAAAAGGGTGAAATCGTTCGATACCTGGCCCATAGTTTGACATTGAAGAGACTCTGAAATTAGTCTGTCAACATCCCACATTTCAAAGGAACTGATGCCATTTCTTACCAGTTAATACACTTTTTTTAAATTCAGATAATATTTTTTCATATCAAAATCAACATGTAGTAAATCCTTCGTACACAATTTAAAACAAACCTTCTGGCAAAATATTCCACACTCTCATAACTCCCATCAAATTTTTAATATCACTGTCAATGCTTTCAGCAATGCCAGGGTACTATAAATAAAACAAAAGCTAGAATGTAATGTCGCACAGTAACACCAAGTATACAGTTTCAACACAAAGTTTTGGCTATCATATATAGCAGCCATTTAGGAGCAAACAAAATATAAAGAAGAATAAAACAATATAAATGTAATGTTGGTAAAGAAACCTGGGCTGAACCAGTCTTCAGGCTAACGCCTCTCTCAAAAACTGAGTTATTTCCTACAGTATTTAATCGATCCTATCAGTACATTGTAGCACAATTGCAACAGAGTTTCGCCGGATGTCTTATCCTTTCACAATGCGTCCTACATACTATGACTACAGTATATTATTACGGCTAATAACATTCCGTTGTCACATGGTAGCACACAATTATCTGCTTTCTGTCGTCACTCGGCAGTGCGCAATTGCAACATACACAGATATGTAGTAACTATGTTTTATTACATTAGTCTCAGTATACTGCAAACTGGAAGCACAAAGGATTGTTGGAAATGAACCCTGGAAACTGTCATTGTTAAAACACTGTTGGTACTGAACTGTGCAAAGGAATGTATAAACTGAAGAACATATGCAACAATTATATGGATTCCAACTAGTTGTTGGAAGCCATAATAACATGTTCAACTTACTAGAAATTAATACAAGCAAAATAAGAAAATAATCTAAATGCTCAAAAAGTACAGCAAAAGACAATCAATAATCCTGCAGCACACCGTTTACATTTTTTTATGACCTTGAACTTTTGTTCAACTGTGGTCTTGCTTTTAAAGGAGCTAGATACATCTATTTATTGATTATGACAACTATCAGAAATAAATGCACATCTCAGTTAGATTTAAACAATTAAGCATAGTTATATTGATCTAAATGTAAAATGACCAATAACATGAAGAACTTTTACCTGAATTTTTATGGCTACTTCTCTACCATCATGTAACACTCCCTTGTGTACCTGTCCAATAGATGCAGCAGCAAATGGTTTTGAATCAAAATCCTCCAGTTTTGTCCGCCACTCCCTGCCGAGCTCTTTTGTCATCACTTTCTGTAAAATTCAGTAAATAATTTAAGGAATCAGTACAAAAGCAAATTAATATGAATCATCATCATTATGGATAGCCTCAAGTGTTATGCTGTTGCAATGCCTTACGACGTTGTTTAATAAAAAATATTCTGTACTATGTATAAATAATTAAAAATTTTAATTGTAATGTGAGATCGTGTAACTTGAGTGATCAATCTATTTGTACGTGTCTTACTAGTAATACTTGATAAAATGAATTTCTTTGCTTTTTGAAATATTAGATCAATTTTCAAAGAGAGGGTCAGGAATTTTATGGCATCATCCAGGGAGTCAGATTAATTTTGGCATAATCCAGGAGGTTACAAGTAGTTTCTCTGTTCTGTGCTAAATAAAACAGTTTAAGTTGCAAGTCGCATGAAACCCTGTGTACTTATGAAGAACTGATCTACAGAAATGTACAAGTCAGAAGAAATACTCAAACCTTATGGTATAATACTTTCAAAATGTTTAATATTCCTTTTGTATTTGTAAGAATACAGTCTTTGACACATTAAACTAGTGAACAACAGCTGACATTACCTCCACCTGCCACTTTGGCATGAAATCTGCACTGTCTCTGACTCTTTCAAAAATCTTTTGCAGTTGAGGGTTGATAAATGAACTATCTGCAATACAAAATATCCATGTATTAACATACTAGGCAAGTAGTAATAGATGAGACCTCAACTTTCATCTTTGAATATTAATTCAGTTTGGTTAATTAAAAGTTCAGATATTGTTAGATTTCATCAACTTCCACACAAAAAACTTATTAAAATTTCAGATGTCACCTGGACACCTTTTATCAATGTCAGTGACCTCCTTTTTATTTCAAGGTGACTAATGGTAACAATACATGATTTTTACAAAGCTCTAGATTGTATTGTTACAGCTTGAGCATAACTTCAACTAAGTGTTCCTATAAGTAACTTCTGCGTTGAGCCAACAGTGGATCTGGAATATGAGAACAATGTTATAGCCTTTATTATTACCTTGAATGCTTATAATCTGGCCAAGTTTCAAAGCTGCTCCTCTAACACGACATAATGTGTTTACAATCCTCTCAGCATTTGCTTCAGTAAGAAATACATTGTCGTCCATGACAGCACTCACACCATCTGTAAAAAATATATCCTGATTTTAATATTATCAGAAAAACATTTTTTCCACATGATTGCACTATCAGACAATTTGACACTTTTATATAATTCCATATATATTCAATCATCATTCTGATTTTCATACTACTGTTTTCTATAAATGACTCTGAGAATGTTGTAGGATAAGTAATTTGAAAGTATAACTATGCAAACAAGGGTAGCATTCTTATGCAATTCGCTACACATTCTTGAAAAAAAACAGTGGATGGTGGATAAGAGGAAGTGAGCACACTGCTTTAAGTTGGCGTGTAACTTTTTGCAAGAGTTGCGTGTCTAAAGGCTATGTTAAGAAAAGGTTTACTGCAACTGACACTCAAGCAGTAAAACATTTTCATCAATATATGTAGAAAAAATTACAGCGGCAGGAAATGCAACTGTTTCGAAAAGATATTACCTTTGCCTTTAGATAATCCCAGGCTTCTCCTAGTTATCTCAGCTAATGCACCCATTCCTAATCCAGCTGCTAGACCTAGAAAAACAGACAGCATGAGCACTGACACTGACAGCAACCTGTAATGGTCACTATATTATTTTTTTTCTAAAACTAAGACCTTTGAAACAACTGCACCAGCCAGGGATTTTTACTATGATGATTCCACTTATAATCAATAATAGGCAGTTACAAATATAACAGTCATACTTACTACCAAAGCTTGCAACACGTCCAATTCTCGATGATGGTACTTTCCTTTCCTTTGACCTTTCACTTAGCTGTAACACAAATCTTTACTTAGAAATCTATACCTTGTTGATCTTATTCCAATATCAACACCAACTGGCAAACAATTATTTTTGATGGAAATATTTGCATCAAAAATGTTTTGTTCTTACATTTTATTAAAGACATTAATTGTTTTGATTTTATATTAGGTTTACATTTCTGCAATAGAGGAAACCAATTGGAGGAAAAAATATTCTCATCTTTAGAAATAAAACTTACCGATTGCTCAGGTACTTTGATGCCAGCAGGTCTTATTTCATGTACTGTGTGACTGGTATCATTGCTTTGATCAATGCCTGGTTTTGTCCCTAGTAGATCTTCAGGAGTAATTGTTAGTGTTTCTGCAGCGTGGCTGTTGAATGTCCTAGTAGAATGGTCATGAATCAGACTAGAATTTAGCCCAGATACTGTGCTTCTAGCATTATGAATGGATTCCTTGTACCTCATGTTTGCACTACTACCAGTTGAAAATAAATCGTTTTGAACATTTTGCTTATCAGTTGTTATAGAATCTGTTTCAGGGTTACTGTTTGATTTCTGAAATGCTTCTTGATAGCCTGCTTCAAATGCGGAGTCAAGTATAGTACTGTAGTCCTCCGTGGAGGTATGTCCAGAAACATTAGAATCAAATGTTTTTGGTTTCTCTCCAGGGAAGGGCATACTTCCCACCACCTTTGATGCTTGCTTTGTGAAGTCTTTCATTATGGCTGCTGCCTGGGTCGACACATTAGTCATATCACCAACTCTGTCTTGTACTGCATTCTAAACAAAAATGAACACATAAATAATAATAAGAATATATTCTTAAAAGTGGCATCATGGTTAAGTGATAAAACCTAACAAAAAAGTCCGCAGCAGAATAAAGTGTGTACAGTGCTTTTTGCCAATGCAATTTTCCAGCATTGTTTAATATCATTAAAAAAATTCAGAAAACAAAATGGGACTTAGTAGGACAACACCATTGGACAAGCAAGAAGCAAAGGTATTTAAACACACTAAAGAAAAATATCTCTGCATGTACAATTATTAAAAGCTATTAGGTTTTCAAAATAAAATTGACATAATTGATCAGGGTGATTATCTATCTTGAATTTAATCAAGTCTTGAAAAAAACTTTAAAAAACAGTTAGTGTACAGGTATAATATTATTTTGCTTATAAAAGGTACAAGCAGGTAATTAATTATGTACATCTGGCTAGCCAGAAAGTCATAAACTGTATGCTTCACCTTCAAACTGAATCATACTGAACTTTTGTAAGTAACCCAATAATACTCAAAAGCTTGAGGGAATACAGCTAATAAATACAGCTATTTTGGAAAAGAAGAAGAAGAGGGGCTGAAGTTGGAAAGTTTTTTAATAGACCCTCTGGGGCTCTATTAATTAGAACATTTTTGATTGTGAGCACTTGCAATAAGTAAAATCATAAAAACAGGAAAAAAGGTATGTAGCTTACTTCTTGAAATAAGTAGTGCCCCTTGTATGGGCTGTTGGACCTGGCAGGTATTTGGTTTATTTCGAAATGGAAATGTGACGTTCAAAGTTCAAACTCAAAAAATTGACCCATTTCTAGGATTATCATTTGCTGCACAGAGTGTGAAAGATAAAACTAGTGGCATTGACAGTGATATTGGCAGAATAGCATTGCCTTTTGTATATTCATTCGTTACATTGACATTTTATGTAATTTAATAAACAACACGATATTTTCAAATAGACAGATAATATCCAGAACCAGTGTTCACATGGTTTGGTAAACTTAGTCATCTGTTAGCATTGACCGAGTTCTTAATTGAGAAGGTGAAATTATGATTATATTAATATCATAATAAGATTTAATCAGATGCACATGCTAAAAACTATTGTTTAATTGTCCATTATCTGAGATGTGACCTGAGCAGGACACTCAATGGACACTAATACCCTTGGGAAATAGTTTAAGGTGATTCTCTTCACTTGTACAAAGTACAATTCTGTATAATACATTATTATAATTTATATTTATATAATAAACAAAATTATTTCTGTTATTTAATTAACTCTGATTTTATATACGGTAATTATTAATCTCTGTAGTTGCATTTTTCCCATGCTGAAATAACTTATGGGGACACTAACCTTAAATTTTGGGAGGGGTGTGCCTCCCAGGGATCCAAACCCTGACCTGAAATATCTGCAGAATTGCCAAAACATTCACCCTGGAATATCCTAAGGCTTGAAATAGCCCAAAATGGTAAAATACTAGATAGAAAAATTGTAAAATTTTGCAAAACAATAAAAAATATCCCAAAATATCCTCTGACGCAAATTATCCATCCTGTAACATCCAAGAAGCGCAGCACATGTATACACACCTTAAGTTTATATTGGTGTGCCCCCGCCGCCCCCCCCCCCCCCCCTACACCCCGCCTATATTTTTTATTTTGTTCTTTATATTTTTTTTTTTTTTTTTTTTGTTTTTTGAATATAGTAA
>JAOXYB010068345.1:0-10073 GCA_028565635.1 Phoronis ovalis
GATTAACTGACACAAAGTGATTTTGTCTCACATCATGCATAACTTAACATTGAATGACACTGAAATGGGTAACATACTTTCAATTATTTTACTACATAGCAAATAATATATTTATTTTTCTACAATGCATGGTGAAAAAAACTAACTATTCCTCACTAACGGAAATCCTAATTGCATTTTCTGATAACTGAAATGGAGAACTATCAGTTTCGAACATTTTGGTATGTTTTTCAACAAGAAAAATTATTATAAAAAGTAATTATGAGCAAAATGCTATCCCTACCGCCATTTCATGAAATGACTATTTCGGCTATTTGTCACTCCAGACAAATGCGAATAATTTCATGCTGACCATCGACTTTTCAATATAACATAGGTTTTCTGCTGAAGGCTATAATATGTGTCTTTGTGATGCACTATTCAAACATTTTCTAACAAGGGGTTGCAATAAAAATAAAATTTAGAGTGCTTTTGAGATTTGGCCTTTATACTTTATAGAATCTTGTCTCTGAATGGACAAAAGTTTTTTTTTACTGACGTTTCTTTTCACTGGAAGTTGCTAAATTGAAATTGTATAACGACATTGGATACACCCATACGTTAGTTTGGAACGGAACAAAAGCAGTTGGATTTATTCAGACTTATTTATGATCAGTATGAATCAATTCATCTGTTAGTGTTCCTTACCTACCCGGGGCTCACATGAAAAAAGGGGTACCTTTTTTGACGTTCGACGGAGTTCCCAGGAAACCCGTTTAGGGGTTGATTTTTGCGGAAAACACATTTAGGGGTATGTTTTTGGCAAATGTAAGTTCCCGTTTCGGGGTTGGTTTTTCACCTACACCTCCCATTTAGAGGTCCGTTAAGTGACCGCAACGAGCATTGTCTTTTGGTGACCATTATTTTGCTTTTTTTTAAATTGAGTGTACTATTTTGTTTAGATGACGTTTTTTTTCCTGGTTGTCGATTTTTTTGGGAACCTTTTTTTTCTTGGTTGTTAATTTTTCAGAGAAAACTTCCCGTTTACGGGTGGTATTTTGATCCTCCACTTCCCGTTTAGGGGCTTATTTCGCTACGGACGAGCATGGGCACCGACTTTTTTTCAAGTGAGCCCCCCGGGCTTACCTACTTAACTAACGTCTGGGCTTAACCATAGTCAATTTTTGTTATGTTCCTTTAATTTAGCAACAGCGGAATAATTACAAATTTTTGCCAGCTGATCATAAGTTAAGCTTTTCTCTCTGTGATCCATCGTCGCTTACCACGTCTATGCTATCATTATGACTCATTCTGAATAGATATCGCTGGGAGCATGCTTTTTGCTTAGCGACTATATATGTAGATAAACTCTGTGTGTATGATTGACCTATTTTACTAACTACCCGCTTAGTCTACTGGTATACCTATTACTGTAAATTGCAGTTAGATTGGTGTCAAGACTTCGTGACACTTTATGTAGAAATAAAGAGATTATCGTTTTTCTGCTTTTCGATATAATAAACAAAAATTGACTATAGTTAACCCCAGACGTTAGTTGAGAAGATACGGAACAGTAGCGGATGGATTTATTCAGACTGGGTGACTTTCAAACGTATTAAGGACACATTCGAGTAAATAACCACCTGTGCAATTCTACATTTTATACCTGTTGACCATTCAACCCAATCTACAGAGTGTGCATTGTTTATATGTCGACCAGCCCAACGCCAGTCTCCCTCATCATCAATATCGTTTCCACCGACCCATATTCCATAACTTGGAAATTGCAGCTTTTCTTGCACTAAAATTTAATAAAAGCTGGGGGATTCTGGAAGCGTGCATTGTTGTTTACTTAATATTAATTCAATGCTTTTACGTACATTTAAATATATATTTACAAGTTGCAAATATTCAAATACAACTTCTTAACACAGAGACATCAAGAGGGAGGACAGGGAACCAGTTCAAAATATTACCCACATGATATATCGATAAACAAGCCACCAGATACATCTATCCCACTAGGTGGCATTTAGTAATAACTGTTTGTAACAGCAGATTGGTGATGTTCCATAAAACTACATTATGTGAAGCCCATCAACCAAATGTGAGAATTACTACACAAAGTTAGCTTTGCGTGAGTTTCTTCTAATTCACCGCACAGACGATACGTAAGTGTCTATTTCTTGCTGGTGGAGACGATAGGAACTAATTTTACAGACATTTGTGGCGCAACTAGTTAAGTTAATTAATGTTTTTGATTAGATGGCTATTACTGTTTCTCGTGGTTTGGCAACCTACCAAACCTACCAAAAGCTATAGGTAATTCCCTCACTTACATGTCAATAAGTTAAACTTGGTAACTAAAGCTGAGTAGAAATTTCTGTTTGAAAGGCGGACAAGATTGGCTCCTAATTCTTCACAATGAGCTTTTGCTTTTCTCCAGGTCATCGGATCAGTTATAATTGAGTAACAATGTTCCAGATAACGATAGTAAGGTGACTCACAGGCTAAAAGAGATATCACAACTGACTGAATTTATAGTATTGAAATTAGAACTTCAAAGAAACTACGCTTCGAAGGTCCCTTGTAGCATAATTTTCCGAATCTCACCATTTACACACCTTACTGTATACATCTCTGAGATTACATACACATTCTTTAAAATGTAATAGGACTGTAAGAATAAATTTCAGGTACAATTTCAGGTACATATTTATAAGGAAACGTTTTCAGCTCATTTAACTAAAAATCTTGTAGCTATTAAGTTTTAAGTACTACTAAAATAGTACTTGTATTTGAAATGGATGAAATTTCAATTTGTATAAGTGATTTTTAAAATAAACAAAGGCGAACATATTAATCAAGTCAACAAGTCAACAAGTGAAGAGAATGATCCCAGAGGTACTTCACACAATTTTGGGCACTCTACGCGGCCCGGAGTTAAAAACTCTATCGTCTGAACTTATTTCCCACCGAAGAGCTAATTTGTCTGCATTGGTTAAACCTGTTTGCTAAACATGAAAAGCCCTAAAACATATCCACTTTGTTAATTTAGTTAAGCAACTTAGATCCATTGCCAATTGATAAGTCCCCGGATTCACTATGCTAATTTGGTCAAATGCTTTGTTTTGGTACTGCAGCTAAGCCTAAACAAAATCCAACTGCTATTAATATTCATCTATGGTGCGTTTGAATGTAAAAATTGGGCTTGTAATTAGTATATAAAGTCAGCTTTTAATATTTAGCACCTAGAATAGAGTTATGAAATTATGCCGCCCACCTCTTGGTTTCTGACAAATTCGAAAATAGTTTCTGGTGGCATTACAGTGAATAGTTCTTTTGCTGTTAATGATACTCCTTGGGGTATAAGTGTACCAGAGCTCGGAGCAATCATTACGGGGTGGGTACGGTTCCCCTGAAAAATTAAAAAAAAGGACTTAAGATTAATTGAATACTTAATATTGCAGTGCTAGTATATCATTATACGATTACTCAATTTCTTCAGACTTTTTTCTGTTGCAAATAGAAATTCTTTATAATTGCAATACAATGCAATCAGAAATGAGGACAATTTCAAGTATCTTTTTTTTTAATTAGAACTTGAACATATTAATATTTTTAAAGGTTAATGTTGAAACACACATTTAACAGAATGAATTTCAGTGTCCGACTACAATCTAGAAACGTTTATTTTCCGCACTGTAGCAATCTGCAAACTTGGAATACTGTAGTGTCGATAATATTTGAACAATTTCCCAGACTAATTTTACCGAACTTCTAAATAAACAGCATGGCTCCTATCTTAACCTCGTGTGCGTTCAGGGGAGACGACTTCCTATGAACTTCGTTAGGTGGCAGTAATTACCCGGAAGTGTTAAGGTTTCATCAGAGCCGATTTGTTTCGTGGAAAAAACATTATTTCATTTAAATTTTAGAGGTTAAAGTACTGCCGATATATCGCCACCTGGGCTTTAAAGGGTTAAAGTGAAAATTAAAGTTACCGAACTTTAAATTCTGTTATAAAAGGCTGACGTTTTAAACATTTTACCAGGTGTAGGTGATAACATTTCAAAGATCGATAATTCAATTTGTAGATGCTTATTCTGTGAATCAATTGAAGTTCACAATGATGTAATGATAGAAAGTAACTAATCCATTCTATTCCAGCCTGCCACGATATGGTTGTTGATGAATTTATGTGCTCTGGCCAAATCCAGCATAGTTCAGACTGGCCGGGGCAGGAGTTTGATAATTTTTGCCCAATTAATTAAAAATTTACATGAATTATAAGAGAACAAACTCCACAGTAACAAGCATACATTCTGTTGAATGGTTTTGTTCGTTTTAGCCCATACAGTAATTATTATCTTTTTAAAAAAAAATTTTCATTCTGTTCCTTGGAAATAGTTTGGGTTGTTTTTATTTTTAGAATAATACTGTAAAAGAAATAGTAGTTGATATTTGGCATGTTAACAGTTTACCTTTCATTGAAAGGGTATTAATTGTAACTATATGTTATGTTTGGTTTTTGGGCCAATTTTTAAGAACAGTAATGCTTACATTCTCACCTACTCTTTGTTTCATAATGTTTAAAGAATCAAATTTTTGCGATATTAACTTAAGGAAAAACGAAATGTCCGCTAAAACACACACAACAAAGTGAAAACGGGATGGTGACCTAATACAAAATAGTACATTACATATCGAATTTTTGCAATACACGGTTTCGTATAAAAAATGCTAAAACTGTTGGACAATTAACATTGAAAAACAGTATTGTCACCAGATGTCGTTGAACAGTGTTACATGAGATTTTGACAGTGTCCAGGCAAAGAACCCTTTATTATCAAATTACGGCTAATTACTATAGATGCAGCTTAGAAGGGGATCATTTCATTACTTGCCTGGTACTAGGTTTGTATTATGCCTCGCAAAGCTGTGCTATCTGTGGATGCGAGAACAATATTGAATCTACTTTAAAATAACAACGAAACTAGATTTAAAACATATTTTAAAATGATATATGCACATTTCTTGAAATGAACGTCATAATAAAATCCAACTTCCTCTTAAATAGTATACGCAGAACAATCATGTACATGTATTTTTTGAAATAATCCTTTTATATCAGGTTCTTCTAGCTACTTGCTTAGCTGCTACAAGCGACATCTGGCAAGAATAATGTGTTTTGAATGTTAAATTATCACCCAATAGTTTTAGCATATTTTTGTGAGATACTGTGTTTTGCTAAAATTCGAATTGCACTATTTCCTATTTGGTCACCATTCCGCTATCACTTTACTATATGTATTTTAGTGGACTTTTGGTTGTTCCTAAAGTAAACGCAAAAAATCGAGTCGTTAAACATTATGAAACAAAGACTAGTTATGTAATAAACGAAAAATAAGGGCCATTTTGCTCGAAATCCTTTTTAAAACCAGAGATATAACTATTAGAGACCGGCCGATTAAACAGTTCTAATGGATGAGACCGCTCTCATCTGCTAAACTGCGCATGGGCCAAGAGCCCAGCTTAGACCGCGTGAGTATAGCAACAGACGCAGATAAAAGCAGATATTACAAAATCTCCCCCTTTATGTCTTGAAAAATATACGTCTAATTTTGATTCAAATTATATATAAAAGTTTAACTGAACATGAACACTATACAGCAACATGTACGTGCAAAAAATCTCAAAAATAGAAAAATTGTTAGCAGTATATTTTAGTAAAACTACATCATTCCCATTCTGTTGTTTATCGGTCAATTGTATTCCAAGCTGGGCATGTTACCCGTGTTTGCTAATCGGCCAGTTCATATGCTGATTAAGCTGTTCAAGAAAACAACACAAGTCCAAACGAACAGAATGCAGGTGGCGCAATGTCGCCAATAATTCAAATATTCAACATGGAATTTCAAAAACTATTTTTTTTATAGGAAAATTCGTAAATTCACAAATTTGGAATGGTAAATATTTCGTTTTTACTTTGTTGTTACTAAAATATAAAGATAATAATTTTTGTCTACAATATACAATGAAATATAAAGTTGAACACTGTGACAAACTTTAGTGAGCTTATGTCATATATCATTGCTGCTTTTGGAGTTATCATGCAGCCTGTGTCATCTTTCTAAGTATATATCCTTACAAAACCACAGCACTCAATGCAGCGTGCATTAAAGATTACAAAAATGTAAGAATTGTGAAGGACAAAAACTAATTTACTAAAATGTTCAGCTTTTTTAGGGAATGTTTTTATTAGAGAGAAAATTATGTAGAGGGATTCAGCTCGAAAAGGTAACCTTTTTTTGGAACGTGAATAAAGTGATGATCAGTGATTTCACATAGTGGCTTCCATTATTTGGCGTTTGGATTGGCTACATATTTTTTTAAAATTATCAATTCTTCCCTGGTATTAAGTGAATCGTTTGGTTCTATACACTTTAATTTACTAGATATCATCCCAAAAAAGAGTGATTTTTTTACCATGACTCCAATGGGTGTACAATTTTTTTTGTCCCCCTCCTAGAAGAGGTCTTATTTTTTGCCAGCACCTACTCATCAGAAATTATGACCAGTCCGTATCCATAAGAGCATTCTAATCGTTTACTGGTAAATACAGTGTCTCAAAAACTGTTTTTTATGGTTAATTTAATGAAAATTATACCAGGTTTCCAGTTGTCCCAAGTTGATATCTGATTATCTGTTTGATATCGCCATGTTCCTTCAGTGTCAGCATATGTCAAACCAAGGGGGAATTCCAACGTGATTCGTGCACTTAACAACCGCGAAGCACTAGACGAGAGCCGGTGCTCTTCTGAAAGTATGCTATAAACTTTATATCTAACGATTCTTTATAAGTTAATGCAGTATGAAACGGATCTTCATTGTTTTTATTAGCATGGCCTCTATAACTATTACCGAACTTCTATTTTTTCAAGTTCAAAAGAGTAACACGGAACACTATGTGACTAAATAATTTCAAGATCAAAGAATCCTGTGCACGGCATGCAAATATAATCAATACAAGCAGCGTGTATAAATTATGTAAATGAGCTGAACACATGATCGTTTGTATTTATCTTAATCATTTCACTTATTGACTGATATAACATCAAATGGACATTTGTTCTGAAATTATTAATTAATTGCTTCCAAATACATTATACATCAAGGTAATATTAGTTATAGTTCTTCCTTCAAATAAAGCTTCAACTTGTCTACTCACAGTCCGCATCAGTCTGAATAAATATATCCGTTAGTGTTCCGTACCTTCTCTGCGAAATCTGTGCGAGTTCCCGGCAACTTACGCGAGTCTACGGAAATGACGGTTCGAGTAGCAGGAATTTTGGTGCGAAACCCGGAAAATGGGTTCGACTGGTAGGAAACAGGTCCGCGAATGCGTATTGACCGTTCGAGTCTACGCTGGTTAGGTAGGCCTGTGATCCACTGTTCAAATTCTTGCACTGTCAATGTCCAACTTTGTTACCAAAATGTAAGTCCTTCTCTTTCAGAAGTGAGAAAGAGTGAACTGTATGGGTTGAAGGAAATAGGATTTTCTCGGTAGCGTGAAAATTTATGGTTTCATTTATTCCTGCCATCTTACCTTTCACCACATTGTCAGAGAACTTAATTAATGAAGAAAATCGTACGTATACACTCAAAACTTCATGTACAGGGTGACAAGTAATAACATGAACGATATAAGTAATAAAATAAGCAAGATAAAGTCACTTTCTTTACATTATCACAGCAGGCATTCATATAAAATTATATGGTAACAATAGTGGTGTCCTTGTCTGGGGGTGAAATTCATTGAGGCCTTTGAGGAGTAAAACGTAGTTTAAAGGCATACTTAAATTAGGGAGTACAGACGTTTTCAATTTGACACTCATGTTTTTGTTACTTGCAAAGTTATTTTTGTGATCTATAATTACGCTGCTTTCTAGGAAAAAGTTTTCTATTGCTATGTTTCAAATCAAACCAGGAAAAAGAAATAATAAGCCTGCTGTTCAAATCTTTATTAGTATTATGGGAAGGTTACGTTCAAGGATTTCAGTTAATTATAAAATATCCTAAACTATATTTAACTATGTGAATGAAATGGAAACATGTAATAGAATATGTCTACAACAGCAAATAACAATAAATTACAAAATATGCATTTCCATATAGCAAGCATAGCTCTCGTACATATATAGTATCACTAATTTTAAATTTTTTCTTTCTGAGTGAATTTTTTGTACTTCTTCCATGGAAGAATTACCCAGTAATTCATTGGTTATTGACACTATTTCAAAGATGAAGCCATTTCTGTATAACTTATAAAACAAAACACAAAGTTTGTTCCTGAATTCTGTTTTTGATTGGCGTTTAGATATTACTCAAACGTTATCTTTATTTTACGGAACGTTTATTAGCCTCCACAATCAAGGCCATAAAAATAGCATGCTAGTATTTACTCAACTATTACAAGAACTAAATAAAATTGATATGATTTTTATCTAATTTTTTTATCATAGTTTTGACACCAATCAAATTGCAGCTTACAATAATATGTGGACTGAGCGGGTAGGTCGAACACACACATGCTGTGCTGCCAGAGTTTATGTATAGTTCGCAAAGCAAAAAGCAAGCTCCCTGGCGATACCTATTCAGAATCAGTCATACTGGTAGAATAAACATGGTAGGCGACGATGGATCACGCAGAGAGAAAGGCTTATCTCGCTTGGCAAAAGATTAATGATGTAATTATTTCGTTCTTGTTAAATTGAAGGAATATAACAAAAATTGACTATGGTCAAGCCCAGACTTCAGTTGAGAAGGTGCAGAACACTAAAGGATGAATTTGTTTAGACTGGGTATATAGTATTTAGGCTAGTTCTTGTAACACATGCAATTCTAGTCTAATTGTAGAAATAAATAAGCTACAATGTAGGCCCGGGTACTGATGGTTAAGTTATTCCATTATACAATGTACATGTAAGTACTCATCTAGATGCAGATAGTAGGGCAGCTTAAAATTTGTCGCAGGAAAATAGCAAAGATAGTATATCAATACTAGTTATACATTTTTGCCAAAACAATGAGACAAGCTTACGATTAAGTTAGTTCTCTTTTCCTTTCTTTTTTGTGATCTAGGTCAAAGTGAAAGTGGCTAGCTGGTATAATACTGAGGCAGACAGATTTCATATTTTTTCAGTTGTAGTTTAAATCAGACGTGCTCTAAACTGGACCCACTTATTCTCTGGAAGTTAACTAAGTAATCCTAAACTAATAATAGAAAATAACGAAAATATAGTGCAACCATTATAAGTACGAATCTAACAGGAAATGTAGGTCAGTTTCAAATTTAGCATAACTACTATAAGTTTATTTGTAAATAAAACTACAGAGTTTATGTATTCTACTAGCCACTTTCACTTTGTTCTAAATAAAAAAGATATATTTAGACAAACACTGGTATAATCTATTTAAACAGTGAACATTATTAAAATTATACTGCTAGTGAAAACAGGTGCGTATTCATCGTCACTTTTTCTAAAAACATGTAGATGTGAACATTTTAAAAACACACATTATTACCTTCTAAAACATCTATAAAATGATCCTTGATAAAGTTGTGTTCGTCATCGTTTCTGATTTCGAGCAGGTTCATATCAAAACTTCTACAAAGCGAATTTGCTTCAAGCCAAGTAACTCTTCGATAACCTTTAGAGGCGACACACTTCTCGCTATCCCCAAATCTTGTGGTACCTGTACATTCTGTAAGACATTTTTTTCTATGTAACGTTGTGTCAATTAACCCTTTTCCTCCCAGGTGACGATATATCGGCAGTACTTCAACATATTCTAATTAAATGAAAATAATCCTTTTGCATAAAACACGTTCGTGCTATGTAATTTTGAACGTTTCCTGGTTTGTGCTACCATCTAGCAAAGTTCATAGATGTCATCTCCCCTGAACGCGCACATGTTACAGCTAAGCGCCTTTCTGTTTATTTGAAGTGCAGACTAAAGTGTGCTGGAAAATATTTCAATTATTATCGACACGAACGTATGCCAAGTTTAATGATTCGGACAGTGCAGTA
>JAOXYB010068356.1:0-10072 GCA_028565635.1 Phoronis ovalis
ATTGCTACCCTAAAATTTCAAAAAAATTGGATTGGGTTTGCTACCACAAGCTAAAATTTTGGATTGGGTTCCGCGGCGCATCCCCGTAGTCAAAAAACCTTGAGTACCCCCACGGGACTCGCGCAGCCAGCAACCGATCGAACAGATTTCCGGTGATTGGAACAATTTCTAAGGATTTGGCAATAGCAATGACGGGAATTCTCTGTTACGGAAACTGACGAATTTCCTTTAAACCATGATCAAGTTATTTTTTAGAGTTCCCAGTCGCTGTTGTGGAGATTTCACATTTGTCTAGTATTTATTTTTATGAACGCGTTTGATATAAGGAGTGATGACGGATTACATGCATGAAAATTACTTGGATCCTGCTGGACATGAAACAAACTGTATTTATTAATCCTGAAAGAAAAAAATGAAATAAAAATCTCCATGAGACTCGATCATTGCTATGTGTAAAATTATATAGTATGATCTTGCAATTATACAGTATGATCTTTAGTATGCGGCACAATATCAAGTAACCGTTACCGTACAGCTGAAGTCTTAGCAATTTTTAATAACAGGATACGGTGAATGAGCTTGGTACATATAAACAGGCATACATATTTTTAACTTAAAACTAAAATATTGAACACTACCAGCCGGGTCCACGCGGCGGGATAACCAGGACCTACTGCCAGGTCCACGCACAAATCAAACATTTCCGAATCATTTACTTCATTTACTGGAAATTCTGACAGTTTCTAGATAAAATAACAAATTATCGACGTATACCTTATAGATTACATGCTCCCGGTATAAAATGATCTGACTTGGACTATGTACCAATTCTAATGGTAGCAAATATGTTTCGAGTCCACAGAAATGTATTCGTCAGTTTCTGTAAAGGAGAATGTCCGTATGTACTACTGCTGAATCGTTAGAAGTTGTTCGAGTCTCCGGAAATCTGGTTAAGTTCCTGGCAACTTGCGCGAGTTCACAGAAATGAGTAGTAAGGATTTCGGTGAGAGACCCGGGAAATGGGTTCCAATGGTAGAAAACAAGTCCGCGAATGCGGATTGACGGTTCGAGTCTACGCTGATTAGGTATAGGCCTGTCCTGTATAGAAATAATTTTGTCGTCATCGTCATGTAAGTTACTGTAAAAATATATCGTATCATCATTTTTAGATAAAACACTTTGTTGGTTACTTATATCAACAAGATCACAACCGGCTTAAATTGGACATGGTGATTTTTAGATGTTACGCCAGTATCTGGCGCAGTCAACGCGTTCGTGGATGAACGGTATTTGTTTTACAAGGAATGAAATAAAAGCATAAGCACCTAACGGCTCAGACATATTTTGAAGTTTCGTGCAAGTTTAATGATACTGGTACTGCTAATATGGGTATATTTTTTTAGGCTGCAACTTGTGGCGATAGCAACGGTGGCGATAGCAAATATTTTCCCATAGCTATCATTGGTATTGGTAAGTAGTGCAATATTTGATACATTTTAGAGGACAAAAACAGCTAATTAATGTTGCTGCATATTTAACGTTGATATGAATTAGCAGTTTAAATAAATACAACGTAGTCCTGACTTTATGTGTCACTAATTTATTCCTACAGCTAGCAGTGCAATACTTCGTTGTGCTGTGATTTATTAAAATCCATTCGAGTGGTACATTGTTTCTATATCCATACGCGATACCACAGTGGTAGTTAATAAAATGCAAGCGATAATTAAGTTAACAAATCTCTTGTGTACAACAGTATAATTAGAAATGTGCTTCCGGGACTACAATATATGCACGCATAAACGATAGCAAACATTCTCTTATTCAGGTTGCAGAATGCCAGGACAAGTTAAAACACCTAAAGATTTCTGGGATGTGGTCCACGACGGCAAAGATTGCATCATAGAAGTCCCAAAAGATCGCTGGTCACTTGATCTGTATTACAACCCTGACCAATCTCACCCGGGTACTCACATCACAAAGAAAGCAGGCTTTTGCAGCGATGTTGACATGTTTGATAATTCTTTCTTCAGAATTTCACCACGTGAAGCAACCATGATGGATCCACAGCAGAGACATCTTCTGGAAGTAACTGAAGAAGCTTTTGAAGATGCAGGTATTATTCCAGAAGAAACTAATGGTAACGTTGGGGTTTATGTTGGTATTGGAATGATGGATTATCCTCTTGGTATAATTGAAGATCGTACACTAATGAATTCCTACGTCCATACTGGTGTGGCCCACAGTGTTGCAGCTAATCGTATATCTTATGTCTTCAACCTCCATGGGCCAAGCTTTGCTTGCGATACAGCATGTGCTTCTTCCATGACGTCAACTCATTTAGCTTGTATGGCTCTATGGAACAAAGAATGCGACATGGCCATAAGCGCTGGTAGTAACTGTTTATTTATGCCTGAGATTACAGTTGGTTTCAGTGCACTTGGTGTCTTATCACCAGATGGCCAGTGTCGGCCATTTGATGCAGATGCTAAAGGGTATGTCAGAAGTGAAGGTTGGGGTGCTGTCATTCTTAAGCCTCTTGACAAAGCAATTCAAGATAATGACCATATTTATTGTGCAATCCGTGGTACCGTAATTGGAGACAATGGTAATAGCCAAAGTATCACCATGCCGTCAACAAGTGCACAGTTAAACCTAATGAGAACAGCTTATGCAAAGTTTGGTATTCCCCCGTCAAAGATAGACTACATTGAAGCGCACGGCACAGGTACACCAGTTGGTGACCCCATTGAAGCTGAAGCAATTGGCAAAGCATTTGCACCATACCGTAATACGCCATTAAAGATTGGATCGGCTAAAGGGAATTTTGGTCACATGGAATGTGCAGCAGGTATTGTCAGTATCATTAAAACAGCTTTGATGTTTCATAACCGTAAACTGGTGCCTTCCATAAATTATGTTAAACCCAATCATAGAATGGATGTGAACGAGCTGAAATTAGAAGTGGTGACAAAAGTTGAAAAGTTTGAAAATCGTCTCTATACTTTGGGTGTAAATAGCTTTGGTTTTGGCGGCGCTTTGGCTCATGCTATATTTGAAGAATTTCCGAAAGAGAAAGCTGAATTTCCTATAGAAGAAACAGCTGGTTGGAAATTTGGATTCAGTGGCACCACAGGTCGGTCTATCATTATTCCATTATCTGCCAAATCTTCCGGCGCTTTGACATCTACTGCAGAGAAATGGATTTCCTTTAAATACGACCTTGATGCAAACGCAGTAGTAGGGTGGCAATCCAACCGTCGAGCTCATCATAACAATCGCATGGCCGTTATTGCAAACTGTGGTGTTGGTTTTAGAGAAACACTACAGAACTACATTAACAATGGTAGAGCTGATGAGGTTGTTATTGGAGGTTCCGTAAAGTCTGAAAAGTCTGTTGTGTGCATGGTATTTCCAGGACAGGGTCAACAGTGGTCTGGTATGGGTAATCAATTATATGCCACTGAAACTGTTTATCGTGATACTGTCAACAGATGTGATCAAGTCTATAAAAAGATAACAGGCTTTTCCCTTCTTAAGAAATATGCAGTTTTCTGCGGATCACCAACGGAAGAAGATATTAACAAAATTGAATGTGCTTTACCATCTATCCTTTTTAATCAAATAGCTTTGTTTAATTTGTATACATATTGGGGCATTAAGCCTGATTGTGTAATAGGCCACAGTCTGGGAGAGGTAGGCGCTGCTTATGCTTGTGGTGGTCTGACTCTTGAAGATGCTGTTGCAGTAATTTATCAACGTGCACGGCTACAAACTATCCTAGTTCAACCAGGTGGTATGGCAGCTTTGCGCGCAACTCCAGAAGAAGCAGAGAAACTTATTGCTCAATACAATGATATGTATATTGCTTGTATAAACTCCCCAGGTTCTGTGACACTTGCTGGAAACAGGAATACAATTGCTGCTATAGAGAAATCCAATCCCACTAAAGCGAAACAGTTGAGAGTCTTGCGTGCCTTCCATACGCCTCATATGGAATCAATGAAAGCTGATTTTTTTAGAGTTCTTAAAGGGACACTTAATCCATCCAAGACTCATACTGCCGACTTCTATTCAACCATGACTGGTGACCTGTACGAAGGTAAATTTGATTGTCAGTATTGGTGGGATAATATTCGCAATAAAGTAGACTTCTTAGGAGGAACAAAATCATTGTTCCGTGACCAAAATATAGATGTTTTCCTGGAATTGGGTTCAGCTGCCACATTGCTGTCTTCCATCAACCAAACCGCTAGAGAAATTAATAAAGGTGGAGCAACTCTTGTTGTATCATGTCAACGCCAGCAAGATGATAGAATGTGTCTGTTAAAGGCTTTAAGTCAATTATATGTCAGTGGAACATATATTGAATGGAAAAATGTAAACAACAATTTGTGTGAGTGGGCCCCAATACCAACATATGCTTGGCAACACCAATCGTATTGGACGGAGGCTGAATCAAGAACAAAGGTGCGTTTGGGTTTAGTGGATAGAACATACAAAGGATTAGATGGTTTCTTGTCACCTGATGTATTTCCATACCTAGGTCAACATTGGGTAAACAATAGATTAGTTTTACCAGGAGCAGGTCATATTGAATTTATGACTCAGTTGTGTTTCAGTAAAAACGATAATCCTTGGCTCAAGAATTTACGTTTTAAGAATCCTATTATACTTGAAGAATCTGGAAAAGGCACACATGTTTGTTCAACCCGTACAGGATCTGTCATCCAGCTGTATTCTGATAATGGCAATCATTCTTCAGGTGAGGTGCACATAGTATCTGATAATCATACCATTCCTGATATTCTTCCCGTCGATGAAATATTAAGCAGATGTCCTCAGGCATTGACACAACAACAACATTATTCTAAGATGGCAAATCTTAACTTAAATGTTGGACCATTGATGCAGTATTTAAAACGTGTTTTGGTAGGTGACGGAGAAGCTTTCGGCTACCTAGCGCCACCTGAGAATGATCTTGAACGAATTAATACCTGTATACTTGATAGTGCTTTCCAAGTTGCACTTGCTGCAGCTAACCTAGGTACTACTATGTATATTCCTGTTAGAATTGAGTCTTTGCGCATGTTTGTACCGATGCTGCCAGTAGGAGCACCGGTACTTGTTTATGTAAAAATCTTGGATATACACGCAATCGAATTCTTAGCAGACATCTACATGACTAAAGAAAATGGTGAAATGTTGGTGGAAATCAAAGGTTTCCAGGCAAGAAACGTGTCTGGGTCAAGAACAGGTGTTGATTTGAAATCATGTTTGTATACCACAGAATGGCAACCAAAACAAACCACATTTCCAAGCACATCATCACTGTATGAATTTATGGATCAAAAAAGACTCGAACGCCTTTATCCTGATGAAATGTCAGCAGTTAAAAAAGCAGAGACAGTCATGCCCATTCTACAGAAAATCTGTGTTACTTATTCGCGCAATGCTCTCTCAACTCTGCTAGAAGAAGAGACAGCCAACAGAAATCCACGATGGGTTGCAAGACTGAAACAAGTTGCTTCTCATAATACTGATATCAGGTTCGAAGATGTTCATAAAATTCTAGACGAAATAGATAGCGACATTCCAGAACTCAACACTGAGATTAAAATGTTGAGACGCATGGGTGACCTCCTCCCTGAAGCTTTGAAGGATCCTAGCGTGGCCTTGTCTGTCTTGTTTGCAGCAGAACATCTAGCTACATATTTCATGGATTCTCTAACTACAAGACTTTACTACAAAATCGGCAGCGAAATTATCGCTGAAGCAATTTTTGATCTTTCAAAAAAGAAGAAAATCATTCGCATTTTTGAAGTTGGTGGTCGTATGGGAGGACTAGCTCGTTACATTTTGAGAGCAGTTCAGCCTTTGGTTGACCAAGGCAGAATTGATTATCAGTTTACTGATCATGATGGCACTTTTTTTCCTCATGCTCAACAAACCTTGGAAGAATATGCTCACTGCGTTAAATACCAAGCCTTCGAAATGGAAAAGGGAGCTGTCGAACAAGGTTTTGTGCCAGGTACAGCCGATCTGCTTCTTTGCTTGGACAACCTTCATGCTTGTGCTAATATAGATACCGGTATACAGAACATGAAAGATATGGTGTGTGAGGGAGGCTGGTTAATGTTCTATGAAGCAACCAATTCTTGCTTCATCACCGAGGTGGTGTTTGGTTCCCTAGCATTGTGTTGGGTCTACAATGATGAGCGACAAGATTGTTGTTGGATGAGTTCGAATGGTTGGAGTGACGCACTAAAAAAGAATGGTCTTGACAATGTAGTTGGTCTGTCAACAGAGAATGAATTCTTTCATTCGATTCTTATTGGTCAAAAACCTATTGCCATTGGGTCTAAACCCGACATCACTAAAAATTCTAAATGGACGGTACTGTACAACACACAAAGTAATTTAGTTAAAGCAATACCAAAAGCTTTAGCAGCTGAGAAGCTTCACTGTGTAGACATTTCAGACAGCATATCATTTGAGAAATTGTGGAATGAAGAAACGAATGTTGTCTACTGTTGGGATAAAAGCGATCTTTCTCTTAATATTTTACTGTCTTTGGCTAAGTCAATACATGCGGCAGGTAGTGTCATTACCAGTTTTTGGGTGTTAACTGAGAATGGGTCTTTTGACTGTAATAATCCCGAAGGTTCTTTAGCTATTGGCTTCCAACGAGTCATCAGTAATGAAATGACAGAAGTGCCAACTTACTCGGTAGATCTGGATGGGACATCCGACATTGATGCTTTGGCTAATCAACTTACTGAGGTTTTCTACAAGCCACCTAAAGAAGAAAGAGAAAGCGTTGTTAGAAATAACAAAATTTTAATACCTCGAGTATTTAAACAGGATCTCATTGTACCATCTAACGTTGTTACCTCCTACTGGAAGTTAGAATGTCCTATTGGCGTTCGTGATGTGGATGATGTGTATTACTGTGAACTACCAAAGGGTCCGTTAGCATCTGGTGAAGTGCTTATCAAAGTCAAAGCTGCTGGTGTTAATTTTAAAGATGTAATGATGTCCATGGGTATGTTGGAAGATCTTCCGTTGACACGTCATTTTGGTCTTGAATGTGCTGGTATTGTGGAGAAGATCGGTAGTGGGGTTAGAAACGTGAATGTTGGTGATAAAGTTTTCACTCTGGGTGGTAACTGTTTAGCTGCTTATTTTGTGGCCGATGCTCGTCTAGTCATTCCAAAGCCATCAAACCTAAGCTGGTCTGAAGCTGGTGGTATCGGCTTGGTATTTGTCACTGCCTATCGTGCTTTAGTTGAGAAAGCTAATATGAAAAGGGGCGAATCTATTCTTATTCACTCTGCTACCGGTGGTGTCGGTCAAGCAGCCATCAAAGTAGCTAAATACATTGGCGCTAGGATTTTCTGCACAGCGGGATCAGAAGAAAAACGAGAATACTTGCGTCAAGAATGTGGTATTCAACATGTGGCTAACTCCAGATCTGCTTTATTTGCTGAAGACATCAAGCGATGGACTGATGGCCAAGGAGTTGATGTAGTGTTAAACAGCTTGTCTGGTGAATTTTTAGCCAAAGGTCTCAGCGTTCTTAAACCTGGTGGTAGATTTTGTGAAATTGGTAAGCGTGACATGCTAGAGAACTCTCCAATCTATCTCAGAGATTTACTACGAAACAAGTCATTCATGTCCTGTCAAGTCGACTTCATGACCGAGGACCACACTGAAGAACTTCGTCAATGTTTGCTGAAAATTGCCAACTGGTTCGAAACTGGTAAATTATCACCAGCCACAACAGTATGTCGACATATTGATGAGTATAAAGATACCCTTCGATGGATGGCTAAAGGGCGCCATCGTGGAAAAATTGTTTTGGAGATTCCCGAAAACTTTGTTCCAGAAAGAATTCAGCCATCACAAGAACTTTTCAAATCCGATGCCACTTACATTGTGACAGGGGCTTTTGGTGGTATTGGACTTGCAATTTCACGTTGGTTAGCTGAGAAGGGAGCCAAACACATTGCTATGGTATCCAGAAGTGGATGTAAAACTCAGTTACAACGGTGCACAGTTGACCACCTAAAGAAATTTAATACTACTGTGTATGACATGTGTGTTGATGTTTCTAAGCATTCAGCTGTAAACGAAATGGTTACGACTCTTAGTAAAAAGGCTCCTCCGATCAAAGGCATCTTCCATCTCGCTGGGGTGATTGACGATAACAATTTGTCTGCTTTAACACATAAGCAGCTTTCTAATGGGCTTGGTGCTAAAGCCATGGGTGCTTGGTACCTGCATGAATGTACCAAAAATATGGACATAGACCTTTTCATGATGCTTTCATCTGTATGTACCCTATACGGTAACCCTGAGCAAGCCAGTTACTCTGCTGGTAATAGTTTTCTTGATGCTCTGTCAACGTATAGACGCCATCAAGGATTGCCTGCAGTATCTCTACAATTTGGTGCTGTCAAAGGTGCTGGATATCTGGAAGATAAACCTATCGCTGCAAAAATTACCGACTCCAAAGGTGTGAAGACCTTGCATATTATTGAATATTTGCAATTAATGAGTGAGCTGTTTAGACAGCCTCAGTTACCACCTGTTGTTACCATTGCCAACATGGAATGGGAACAAACATTGCGGTTCTGTTACAAAGATAACATGAAGTTTAGACACCTGGTTACGACCAAGAAGAAACAAATAGGTAAGTTAATCATCTTAATTAATGCAAGACAAATTGCATTTTTTACTACATTTGTAGAAGACCAAAAAAGCACAATTCTGCAGTTGTGTTATTTCCTATTGTATATACATCTTTAGTCAAATGTAATAATAAGCTTAAAGAAACAGAAAAATATTGTATACAAAGCAAGGTTACTGAAATCAATTAGTCTATCTATACTCAGTCTTATGTAAGAACACTATTCCTCCAAACATTGAGATCATTATTTGTTTGTTTCCATTATTAATTATTATAATGTGGGCAATACAGTGGACAAGGTATAGGTATCTGTTACTAAATCTCAAATAATCACATCACATATGTTCTTTCACTGTTTATACTATATTGCCCATTTTCTACTGCTTAGATACAGGTGAAATCAATGAAGATGAACTGCATGATAAAGTGATCAGCAAACTAAGTGAAATCCTATGTGTCCCAGCTGAAGAGATCAATATCAACTTACCAATGACAGAATATGGCGTAGACTCCTTGATGGCAGTTGATATGGTCAGTTGGTTAACTAAGGAATACGACTTAAGTGTATCTCAGCTGGATATTCTTGGGGGTATGACAACATCAACATTATTGGATAAAGCTTTGGAAGGTGGTGTCGTGATGTCCAGCAAAACTTTGTAGTGCTACTACTGGGCAGATTTGTGGGGATTTTAGTAATAATATGTTGCCTGCAGGAAAAAGAGACACAGCAAACAATGATGATAACAGGTGTTAGATAATTTAATAACATAATTAAGAAATCCCATGAAAGATACAATTCAGACTGATAAGTCAAGATGCTCAGTTACTGTTACGTTTTTCTCAATGTATAGTAATTTATTATGTCAAATTTTAAGTCAAATTAATGAGCAGACTTACCTTCTAATAACCTTCATTTTATTGACGTAACTGTAACCTCATAAAGACTGTTTCAAAATACTGTCTTGTTGTTGTTGATGGAATCGGAAGTCTTGAGAGTAAACTTTTAAATTTCAGTGTCATATTCCAGAAAGTTAAATTAATTTGAACTGTTTAATTTAATTTCTTGAGAAATTAATATACCTTTCAAATTTTTGTTTTAACTTTTTATAATTTTGTGAACTGTTTGTTTTGTTCAACAGATGAAAAGTGCTTCACAAATTTTATTCTACAATCGTTCACAACAATCAACTAGATATTTGGTACCCCCAGCTGAGAATGTTGAATGTTGGAGAGATTGGCCTTAGGGAGATTTACAGTTGGTGAGAAATGGTTGCATATTAAAAACATGGGCAAAAAAAGCAATTTCAATTCTTTTTTATTTCTCAAACCAAATCAAGCAGTTTACAATATTAATAGTACTAATGACTAAAGCATACCTTG
>JAOXYB010068367.1:0-10071 GCA_028565635.1 Phoronis ovalis
TGTAGCGTGCGGTTGTAACGTTCAATGAGCCCGTCGGACTTTGGCATGTGGCTTGTTGTTCTTGTTTTTCTAATTCCTAATGAAGTACAAACCTCCTCAAAGACCGCTGATTCAAAATTAGTTCCGTGGTCAATATGTATTTCCTGGGGAACACCACATCTGCAAACAAATTCTTCCACTAACTTGTCAGCCACGGTTTTAGCTTCTTGATCAGGTATAGCGTACGCCTCCATGTACTTAGTAAAATAGTCACCAACCACCAAGATATACTTATTCCCTCTGTCTGTTTCCTTCAATGGGCCCATGATGTCAAGCGCTATTCTGTCTAATACAACTCCAACTTGATACTGCTTTAGTGGTGCTTTATACTTCGGACCACTTGTCTTTCGTCTTGCACATGGATCGCAACAACATATGACAGCAGGCACGTCTGCCGTGATACCAGACCAAAAGTAACGTTGTTTCACTCTTTCTGCTGTTTTGTATATGCCTAAATGCCCTGTCGTCTTTGAAGCATGCAATTCGGTGACTATCTCTTGTCGATATTTAACTGGTACAATCAGGTGAGAGGTCTTGCCATCATCAGACTCCCATCTTCTGTACAACACTCCACCAAGGACCACTAGATTTCGCCTTTCTGACCAGTAACGTTTTGTTTCTCCAGACTGTGAGGCTATGTTCTCCCACTTGGGTCTGTCCGCTCCTGATATCTTCTCTTTTAATTCTAAAATCTTCCCGATGTTTGGGTTGGCCTGTTGGTCTTCTCTCAGCTGTTCTTTGGTCCATCTTGTCTGAAACCTTGTCACACACACTGCTGGCTGACGTTCCGCTTGTTCCGGCTCTGTTGATAGGCAGGACTGGAGGCATTTCTGCCGCATTGTTTGCAAGGGCGCCTGGACAGTGCATCAGCATTTCCGTGTAACTTTCCTTTTCTATGAACTATTGTCATATCATATTCTTCTAAAATGCTTATCCATCTAGCTAATTGTCCTTCTGCGTCCCTAAAATTTCTGAGCCAGTTTAGAGCTGCATGATCTGTTCTAACTTCAAATGTACGACCATATAGATATCTCCGAAACTGTTTCACAAAATGCACCACAGCCATTAACTCCCTGCTTGTCACACAGTAATTTCTTTCTGGTCTTGTAAGAGTTCGACTGGCATATGCTATGACTCTCGGTGGGCCTTCACCTTGATATTGAGATAATACGGCTCCTATCCCGTAATTGCTGGCATCCGTGTCAAGCACATATCTGCCCTCTGGTGTTGGATATGCCAATATTGGTGCTGATGTTAATTTATCTTTCAAAGTTTGAAAGGCTTCTTCGCAAGCTTCTGTCCAATTAAACAACTTCCCTTTTTCTGTCAATTCATATAATGGTCTGGCGATGTCAGCAAATCCAAAAATGAAACGGCGATAATATGATGCTAACCCCACAAAACTTCTTACATCTGTTTGAGATGTCGGCATTGGCCATTCTTGTACAGTTCTTATTTTCTCCGGGTCTGTGGAAATCCCTGATCCTGAAACTACATGACCTAGGTAAGTAATACTCTTCTGGAACAGGAGACACTTTTTAGGTTTTAATTTAAGACCAGCACCATGGAACCGCTCCAACACCTGTTTAAGCCTATTCAAATTCTGTTCTATTGTCTTCGAAAATACCACGACATCTAAGTATATCAACAATACCTCCCATTGCAATCCCCGTAGTACTTTTTCCATTAAACGCTCAAATGTGCTGGGACTGTTTGTCAAGCCAAATGGCATCTCCCATTCCCAAAGACCTTGTTCTGTAACAAACGCAGTTCTTTCTTTTGCACTTTCATCCATTTCAACCTGCCAAAAACCAGAGGCGCAATCTAGTGTTGTAAAATATTTAGCACCATGCAAGGATTCTAGTGAGTCGTCTATTCTGGGAAGAGGGTATGCGTCTGTGTGAGTTAAATCATTTATCTTCCTGAAGTCGCAACAAAATCTTGTTCCACCTTGTTTTTGTTTAGCTAGAACCACCGGAGAGGACCACGGGCTGTTGGATGGCCTTGTAATTCCGTGATCTAACATTTCTTGCACATGTTGATTGACTTTTTCTCTGTATACCGGTGGAAATCTTCTCACTCTTTGTCTGATCAGAGCAGCGGAGCCTGTTTCTATGTGATGTTTTACCAGATTTGTTTTTCCTAGATCATAATCATTCTTGGCAAACACGTCTTGGTATTCTGTCAACATTTCAGTCACCTCTTGATGGTGTTTTTCGGGCAGGTCTTGTATACTTCGTTGCCACAAATCTTTTAAATATGCTGGTAAACCCTGTTCAACTGATACTCTTTCTTCGGTAGCGTTTTCTTCTTCCTTATCAGTAATCTGATCTGGTTTTATCGTGGCTAGGATTCCCACTGTAGTGCCTTCATTAAGTTGTACTGGTAACTGTATGAAGTTGCACAAGCGCACTGGAACTAACTTTCCATCTATATTCACCACACTTCTGGCTACGGCCAATCCTTTCCCTTCTAACTTCTTGCTGCGTGTCCCTTCTATGTACCCTAGTCGCTGTCCATCGGGTAATCTTGACAATCTTGATGGTACTACAACTTCATGTCCAGCTGGTATCAACGTAGTTTGAGAAATGCTAACTCTTGCACAAAAAGGTGTGGTATTTTTGTCTCTGCAGTCTACTGTGCACTTATCTGTCTTGAGTTGTTTTCTCTCCCCACAGGCTGCGATACAACCAGTAGCTTCTAAGAAATCCATTCCTAGTAACCCTGCATATGGTACATCGGCGACTATAACTTTCATTCTGTGTGATATCCCACCAACTTGTATATCGACCCATGCAACGCCTTGCGGGTTTAATCTAGTTTCACCATCTGCTAATGTAATAACTTCGGTACAGGTTTCCAACATTGGACGTCTATCCCTAGAGATAGTGTTGAACTGAGTTGGAGATATTACAGTGTCAGTTGCTCCTGTATCCACCAGCAACTCCATGTGAGCATCCTCAATGATTACTGGGGCATACATGCCTCTTCTGGGATTTAACAAACCAATGGCTCCACTTCTCTGTACCGTATCATTCTTCTCTTCTCTGTTTACCGGTTTGCGTTGATTTTCATTTTGTCTTTCCCTGCAATATCTTGCAAAATGTCCTATTTTCCTACAGTTATAGCATTCAAAGCGGCCGAACTTGATCTTCCTTGCCATGTTGGTCTGTTTTCAACTTGTGGTAACTGTGATGAATTTTCTTTGTTCTTTGTTATGCCCTCCACAAACTTCTTCAATTCTCTGATTTCCGCTTCAATCTTTACTTTTTCATTGATTTCTATATCTGTACTTCGCGCCTGTTTGGTTCCTGTATTTACAGAACGCTGTTTTTCCACTTCACGATATGCTTCACTTCTCAATGCTTGCTGTAGAGCATCATCCAATGTTTCTGGCTTAGAGGTAAATATGTCATCTCGTATTTCTTTATCTGTAATGGCAGCGAGGAAAGCGTCTAGTGCTATTCTGTCAATAGCATCCGCTTCTTTTATCTGGGGATAAGCGTGCTTGGTTGTATACAGGATCTCCCCGGTCAAGTCTCTCAAACTTTCATCTTTTCGTCTCATTCTACTGCGCAATTCTGTTCCTCATAATGCTGCTTGTCCCGCACTAGCAAACTTCTTGGTCATTTTCTCAGAAAGTTCTTCATATGTTGGTAATCTGGTAACAGTCACATTTTCTAACACTCGCTGTGCAGATCCTTTCAAACTTGCTTGCAGAAAGTTGCTCTTTTCTCTTGCATTCCATTCATTTAATCTGGTGCAGGTCTCAAAATGGGCGCTATATTCTTCCCATGAGGTCGTACCGTCATGTATTCTGTATTCCAGCTGTATTCTGACCTTGCGCTTTTCTGTAACTTATGTTCCTTATTCTCTTCATACATGAGTCCTATGTATTCTATAAAAGACTTGGGTGAATCTTCTTCTTCCTGTTATCTTAAAAATTCTATCTTTAAATTCCCTCTTTCGACGGAGACTAGTACCTGTTTTTCTTCTTGCGTGCCTGGTGACGCAGTCTTCTCTGCATCTCCTGTTTCTACAGGCAACACTGCTGGAGTGTTCTTGCTGCTCTCTATTACTGCAAAAATCTTTCCGTGCACATAAAGTGCGGGTATGGTAGCCGCTTCACTTATGTATGTACACGGATAACAGCAAAATCTTCTACCCAAATCTTCTAACTGCAAAATCTTCTTTCCGTGCACATAAAGTGTGGGTATGTTAGCCGCTTCACTTATGTATGTACACGGATAACAGCAAAATCTTCTACCCAAATCTTCTAACAGCAAAAATCTTTCCGTGCACATAAAGTGTGGGTATGGTAGCCGCTTCACTTATGTATGTACACGGATAACAGCAAAATCTTCTAAAATTACTTCTTCTTTTATAAACACAGTTTAAATGCGAGAGTTACTCTCTTCGCCTGTGCATATAGTCAAAAACAAACAACCAATCAAACTTTTTGTACAGCGTCCTACCACCACGCCATACCGGGTTCAACAGTTTACCCGAAACTGCTCTTCATTTTTAAAAGGTAAGTAAACTCTAATATCGAAAGTTTCACTACACTTTTAGGAGTTATCAAGGAGTTGCTCTTAATCTAGATTTAAAAAAGGGCCGAAAAATGAATTTTGAACACGAATCAAGACTAAATAACTTACCAATAAACTAGTGCGAGTTCCATGAAATATCAATCATATAATCGCACCACTAGCCACCAGTGTAACGAGACGTGAAGTGCAGACTTTGGCTCAGGGCCGTTGGTTGAGTCTGCACTAGTTCGTAAAAAGACGAGAAATAAGAGTGATGTTTGATGAGAACGACACAAAGTTTATTGTTCAAATGTAAGCGAGCAACTGAATTACAATACAATGACACAGGCTATTTATAGTAGCCAACCAACGGAGGGATTCCGCTATACGTCATATAGTGATCAGAGGAGGAGGAGGGAATCCGCTATACAGACATATGGGAGGCAATCCACTAACATAGATAGTTTGGAGGAGGGAATCCACTACATATAACATAGATAGACGTGCGGGAGGGAATCCGCTATTATATATAAATTAGATATGTCTCTATACAATAATGATCACAATCAAAAATAAAAGTTAAATTTTGCTACAATAATGAAAATAGTTTTTTAAGGAGTCCATTACTTCTTGCCTTTGAAAGTAAATTTTGAAACATTTGAGGTATAAACATTTATATGTTAATTGAAGTCATACTGAAGGTGATTGACACCTTTTGGAATTGTGAGCAAAACAAGATACTAGGTAAGCTCTTGTTTTGCAAACGAAAACCTGAAACTGTCAATAGAAGAGTGAATTCTTGGAGTTAGAGACACATCAGGCATGGCCTATCTGGAGCAGAATCATCAAGTGTAATTTAGATCATGTTCCGTTGTATGTGCGAACTGGGTGTTATGACCGATGTATATGCCCTACATAACGGAAGTTCTATTTTTTTTTCAGACCAAAGAAGAGGAAAAACACAGCAGAGTATCTCCATTGTTTACAAGCATCCAAAAAACGAAACCTGTCAACAAATTATCCTTAAAAAATGCATCAGCTTGTTCAGAGAGCAGGGCTACTATAAGTAAGAAGAATCCAGATAATAATGGTTCTTTTGCATCAATGTCTGGAGCTGCTACTTCTATTTCAAAGTCCAGCTCATTGCTTGCAAGCATATGACTTGTGAGATAACAGTCAGGTACTTCTGCTGAAATCATGCTGACATGTGTACCAGAGACGCAGCTCTTAGAATCACAAACTACTGATAGATGCCAGATGACTTGCCAGCAAAATGAGTCTTTTAAAAATGCAAACACTGATATTAGAGATGAAATTATCCCCGGCTCTGATAACACATCTAAAAAAAAAATCTCCGGAAGAAGTTTCCTCATACAAGTATCAAGACTTTCATACAGACCAGCTTATTTATCACCAACTGTAAGCAAACTTCAAAAACTCAAACCTGGTAGATAAAATGATATCAAGTGTTGTATATAACTCTTTAGTCAAGGAAAGCACAGTGCTGTTGGTAAAAACTGAGAACAGCATTGAAAGAGAATCGGAAAATAAATTTAATTTAACTGACAAAAGCTGCTTAGCTGGGGAGGTGTTAAGTGAAATTACTGGGAGAGCTACATTCAAAATCTCAAGCAAGCAGTAAATATGAGCCTCACATCCAGGCCAGTGGAAATTCAGAATGCTCAGGAAACTTTGCCAGTGATGTCACCAAAGAAACAATAGTCTGTGTTTACAAGGCAACAGTCAGACCAGTGCTATAAAACAACTGCATATAGATGATTGCAGTCAGCAGACAAAATCTTCCTCAGAAGGATGTATTCATGAAGAATTATTAAACGATGTTCATGTAAATACTGAATTAGCTTTCTCAAATCAAATACTTGGTAGTCCATGCAACAAACGAGAAGAATATGGAATGATACAAGAGCAGACAATGGGTGTTTGCAATGAATATACAGAGTGTACAATGACGGATAGAGAGAATGGAGAACAAATAAACACTGCCGTGGAAGCATTAATGGAAGGACTTGATAGCTTCTGTTCAATATGGTCAGTTTATTATAGAACTTTTTAAAATGACTATTATAATATAAATGACTATTTGGCTGTTTACGCAAATTAAAAATATTAAACATGAGAAATTGACAAATGTAAAAGACACATGAAATACTCAGGTTATTTTTTATGCAGGTATTTTTATAGCCTTGAAATCAATGGCAGAATTTATTGACTTTTATTTCCAGTAGCTTGTTCACTTCATATTTGAATGCAAGGCATTTGCATGCAGTATAAAGACTCACCAAAATATTGATGATTGTTAATTAATTTTTTTTGTATGGAGAGCAGTTTAAAAATTTAAAAAACTCAAGACTCTAATTATTGTTTTGCGAGTAAAACTTTCTGTTTTATTTTATTAATAATTATTTCTTATATCGATTTTGAAGCACAAAATTCATGTAAAAACTATTAAGCATTTAACTATACAAAACCAAGTATAGTGTTTACTAGCACTCTGTATTAAAAGTGTAACCTCACAGCATTATCTGTAAAAAAATAATATTAATAATAATATACAATTTTCATGTATTCCTTCAATTAAGCTAATGTGATCAAAATTCACAACTCACCTGAATATATCTGCTTTTGCATCCTAGAAAGTTGATATGTTGTTTACAATGTGTTGACAGATAATTCTGAACAATACAGTACAAATAACACAACAACTCAACATTATTGTACTGCAAAGAACTGTTTACTATGTAGATACTTCAGTACTGTTTACTATGTAGATATTTTAGAAGTAAAACTTTACATCTGAGTCACTTTTATAATTAATCAAATTAATAAACACATTCTTTGTTAAAATTCTCCATTTCCTACAAGATATTTTTCGCCGATGAAATATTTCCTAATAAAAATGTTAAACACAACGTTTGTAGCTCATCTCGTTATGTTACATGTATCTATTTGTCTGTTACTTTACATGTATTTGAACTTGAAGATGCAGTCAGATATGCAGTCAGTCACCAGTACATGGTGATCCCGGGTGACTGCCAGACAACTGGGACCAGACATCTTGTCATCCTTACTATCAATGCCCCTGATGAACTCTCCAGTATATGAGAACACCTGGACATCTTTTCTGGTGTAATCACTGACAAGGACCTGGTGGTATTGATCCACAGCTATATATTTAGGACCCTGAGACTGTCCATTACCCTTTGTACCAAACTGACGCTTGAACCGACCTTGATGGTCAAGTATCTGAATACGAAAGTTATCAGCATCAACAACAATAATATCATCATCAGGACCTATACACACTGCTTCTGGGTAGTTAAACTGTCCAGGTCCTGATCCAGTACTACCAAACCTGTGGAGTATATCACCATCACGGGTCACGACAATGATGACGTTATTATTTTGACAGCATACAATCTGACTATGACTGTTTACAGCTACTCTTGTAATCCCATTTTTGCCAATAGTAAATTTTTTCTTGACATGTCCCTCAAGACTATAAATTATTGCTTTGTTAGAGCAATTTAGCAATAAATTTTGTTTGTTTAGTAAGGCACAAACCAGTTCATTAAACTGCTGAATAGCAGCCAGTGGACCAGGTGAGAAGGTACTAGTTTCCCAGTGAGTGACATAGTGTCCAGCACTGTTCAGTTTCTGAATGCGATTGTGTCCAGTATCTGACACATACATCATACCTGAACTGTCTACAACTACATACCGTGGACATTTAAACTGTCCTGTACCAGATCCCGAACTGCCTATCTTAGCCGCTGGTCTGTTGGTGATGGGATGATGACTGGCAGGGGCTGTTTGAGCTCCTGAGATGTAACTAGTTGTTTTATCCATATAAGCCTCTTTCAACATATCAATATAGAAACTGTACTGAAGCTTTTTTGCTCGTTTTGTAATGTAGTCTTTTTCAGTTTTAACATTCTTTCGTTCATCTGGAGACAGATTTGGTAGAGTTGTGACCTGTTTACATTTATTAGGACAGTGAACGGAGTTCCCCTTTGCCAGTTGAACGATACAGCTTAAACAGAGCGTATGATGACACGTTAACAGTTTGGGTTGATGGTCACCATCATCATAGAGTTCTGCACAGATGGAACATTCCAGGGGGGAGGGACCTGCTGTTGCCATTTCTAAAAAATAATGCTTAATATTGAATTTCATGCATTATCCCATGAAGGATCAAAAATATGTCCTCCAATTGCATCTTAATCCTCTCTCCATGATTTAATACTTGTCAAACAGGAGGTAAGCATATCATTCAATAGTATAAATTATGTTTTACAACCACTTTATTATGAAAACTCTAAACAATTGATTTTAAAAATTATTAAAAACTAAAAATTGCTTTTATTCAATGTATTCAATTGTTGGTGCCGAATGAGTTTGTAAAAAATCAAGATTATTAATAATTGTACTTGAGATTGGGAGCCTTAATAAAGCTCTCTAAAATATTGCCTTAAGTTCTTAAAATTTTCTGTTTTCAAAAGTTATGACCCTTCAAAATTCAACTACCAGAAAAATGTCTTCACTTTTCATTTTGTGTGACACCCACATTTTTAGAAACATAGCTAAATCACAATTCACTATTTGAAATTGAATGTACTGGACAATTTTTATTTCAGTTAGGGAGAGAGACCTTAGATTTTATTCAATTAATTCTCAAATTTAAAGATGAAAACTGTCAATAGAGTACCAGATTATAGGCATTATATTATTATTGCAAAGCTGTGAAATTAAGTCTGTGTCAAAGCCACCAATTAAAGCTTTTGTGCCTACCTACCAGGAGATACTAGTTTTATTGCCAAATATTAGTAACCTGGCAGTAAGACTTAAATCTGCACATCTCTGCATCTTATTTTACTGTAGTGATAGCCCTTTGGGAAAACTTTTTATTAAACCTTATTCAGTCGCATTCAGAACTAACAAAAATTTACATACAAATTAAAGAAAATGAAAAACTGAGTCGGTGCAATGCTAAAACTTTTAGTGCAGATGTAATTAGAATATTTTTACATATTAGGGTATTATAATACTTGAAGTATTTTTGATAAAATGTCTCTTAATGTTGAGTATCAGATGATTTGTTACATCTGAAGGATTACAAAAGCTGTAGCCAAAACATAAGCCCAATTCACACTTACACTTGGAGTGCTCTAGCTATAATAAAGCGCTTCACTTTCCATTGACACTGGCATGCTTTAATTTGCTTCTATCTTCAAATATCTCGAAGTGCTTTATTCTACTTTGATACGCTTCTGATATGCGGAGCTCTTTAGTTTAAGGAGTCAAGGAGGTGCTTAGTGTGTTAATTGGACATGTGTAAATTCGGTTATTCACCTTATATGTATATATGTGTGTGTGTGTGTGTGTGTGTGTGTGTATATGTATATGTATATATATATATGTATATGTATATATATATATGTTTATATATATGTATATATATTTGTATATATATATATATATATGT
>JAOXYB010068378.1:0-10071 GCA_028565635.1 Phoronis ovalis
CAAGTAATATATGATTTAAGTTTCAAATGGATATCACATTCCCTTATTGAGATATCTCGATAACAATGAATCTGATGCGGCGGTTGCAGGGTAAATCCAAAGTACCTCCAGCCTACTGCTGGGGGTACAATAAAAACTTGTAAATATTGTAAAAACGGAATGGTATAAAAACTTCAAGGTACCGATTATTGTTCGGCCCAATTTATTCACACTTTATACTTTAAATCAAAGAGAAGTGTACATATTTTGAATGTATACAACTCAAACTTTCAAAATCTGTAATTTACTCATTGATATATATGCATGTGTATGTGCATATATTATTGTGTATGATATCATACAAAGCACTAGATTTGATGATCAAGATATGTGTCGACATATGAACTACATATCAACACCTACAACAGCAAAATTGGTGCATTATAGATTTCTTAAACGAAATTGCTCAAATATTTCTCAATGGAAATCAAAAGTGCTATTTGTTAAGAGGATGAATTGGGTGCAAAAGTTAATACTTGTTTTGAAAAGCCTGTTATAATTTGTATGTAATTACACATTATAGCACTACCCTCATGAAAAAGCTTGCATTGTATTTGACATACACAGCTG
This sequence comes from Phoronis ovalis, assembly GCA_028565635.1. Taxonomy (NCBI): domain Eukaryota; kingdom Metazoa; phylum Phoronida; family Phoronidae; genus Phoronis; species Phoronis ovalis. The sequence goes on from JAOXYB010068378.1 coordinate 610, forward strand.
CAAAAAAGTTGCTGTTAGTGGTGACCTTCTGACAATTACCTGTACAGTTGCTGTATGCATGCCGTAATTCCTGCGAGAAACAGAGACAGTGACAACTACTTGCTGCAACTTGCACATAATTGCTTTAAAGTTAGGTACAATTCTAGCAGTTGCTAGAAGATTGCCAGAATAATTAAATAAGCAGCAATTAAAATTCAACCAGTAAAATCCATGACTTCTAAACTTTGAAACAATGTATCAAGTTTCAACAGGGATACTGAGCTGTTCAGAGGATTTAATACAGCTCACAGTTTCCTTCACAAATGAAGAATAAAAGGATACTGTTAGTAAACAAGTGCAAAAGAACACAGAGGTCGACAGTGATTTCATTTAAGGCTCAACATAAGTAAGTTTTAATGGTGTTTACAGCTTCATTTTAAAGAACAGAATTAACATGACTATCTATGCCTATGGACATGCATTAATATAGCCATTAAGCTGTTGTAACAAATTATACAAGAAACAGAAATTAAAGTATGATTTATTTATGTCTCAACGAGTAAGTTTTGATTGCAAATAACAGGATTAACATAATGATGGACATGTTTTATAGCCATTTAGCTGTTGTACTACATAGAATACAAGAAACAGAAATTAAAGCAAAATAACTGTATTTTTTATTACAAAAAGGTCCCAGGTCAAGGAACTGAATTACTTTTAATAAGGTTAGAAATAAATTTAAAAGGAAATATCGTAAAGTAATAGAAAAAATTTGGAAATTGCTTGTTGTTATATTGTTATACTGTACGTATAAATAGTTGGATAAAAATACAATGTATTGTCAAACTTAATTGAGTTTGAAATCGCTTAATACTTTGGTGATGAACTGTTTGCAAACACATTTTATAATAGATAGTTGTAAAATAAGAGGATTGTTATCTTAATTTATTTAAATATTAATTATTTATATTCCTGAAACATTACCTACAGTAACCTTGCTACAATTTTTATGTCTGTTATTTTGATTGGTTGAACTTTGCTGAAAGTTGACCGCAAAATTTATCTTTGCCTTCTGGTTGGCCAGATTATTTTAGTTACAACAATACTGAGACTAACTGCAGAGCGTGAGGGTGGATGCGCGGGAGTACAAGGAGCCTCCTTCAGAAAATTTTACATGCTTTTTGCTCTGATACCTTTTTGGGCATTATTTGAATAAAGATTGTTTCCATGAAAATGTTAATTTTATATGCAATAAGTTGACAAGTTTTGATTAGGGATCTATTGTCAGACAACATTTGGTCTTTCAAAACAGACATGACAAAAATTTGACATTAAAAACTGTAAAGGTAGCCACTGTATAGCAAAAAATATAAAACAGTTAAATCATACATGAGAAGATCCAATGAAAAATTATTCTAATTGGAAAGCAAACTGTAGCAATTATAAAATATTTAAAGGTTAAAATTCTTAGCTTGAAGAGAAACTTTACAGACAGTATACCAAACAGTCCAAACATGATTGTCTGTTAGTTCAAGAAATGTACGACTAAATACAACAATTCTATCATTATACTGAAAGTATGACAAATTACATGAAAAATTTTAGTTGGAAAATTAAATAAATTTTGCTCAGAATTTGTTCAACTAAATGTACTTTAACATAGATAGATGCATAAAAACCTTAAATTTAATCCACATATATTTTATGTATGCAGACAATGGTAATAAAAACTAGATAGCCAAGGCAAGGTTGCTTCTATTGGCTTTCGTTAAGCTTACACGACCTCTAAATGACCTTTCAACATCCTTTAACTTCTCAGCAAATATTAGAAATTCATATTGCTTTGGGACTTTGACCTCAAATGACCCTCTTGACCTTTTGATGTAAGCTATATGCAAATTAAAGTACCTGCTGTATTTCACGAATATTAGAATACAAGTCTGTAAGAGAGGTATGCACTTGTTGGGACAACCTAGTGTCCCCTAATTTCTCTGCAATGCTAGTGTTTGAAAACTGCTAATTTTTGGTTGCTATAAAATAGGTCGTAGAAAAGCCATAGTATGCATCAGAGAGGGAGATTAGGTTTAATTGCGGTAGACTCCCGCAAAATGCAGGAGAGTTGGAGTTGGTTGGTAATGATATGCAAGTAGTAACATGTAAACTTTTACTATATGCATATGATTCAGCTTTACACTTGGGACATGATGGGTCCAAATGCAACAGCCTACCAAAAGTGAAAGTAAAATCAACAAATTCTGTGAAAGAAGGAGGTTGATTCATGTTCAACAGCAAAACATCATGGATGAACAGATGTTTGAAGGGTTACAAAATCTTCTCAGGAACAAGATAGACATGAGACCAACTGACACTAAGCTGTAAGCATATGCCTAAGATTATCCCACAGAATGGAAAGCATTAGGATTTGCAAGACAACAATTGTAGAAATGAAGCTGTTAAAGGCACAAACCAGTGCAGATCATTACTTAGTTTGGATACAAGTGTTAAACTAGGTGTATGGCAATTAACAAACACAACAACCTATAATGCTCAGAGTAAATCCAGACAGCCAGATGTATGCACTAGCAATCCAGTGGTCAAGAATTTGGTTAACTGTTTTACAGACGTATTAATAGGTCTTGGTAAACACAACAATTAAAGCAAGCTGATTATGGACAACACAGTGACAGCAGTGACCCATAAATAAAGGAAGATAACATGTAAATAAAGTAAATAAAACAGAACAGCGATTGAAAGAAGGTGGATGACATTAAATTCCATTTGAATGGAGCAGCCATATTCAATGAGCTTGATATGAATGAAGGGTACTACCAGTTGAAATTGGTATACATCTCACAACATTCTACGGGTCAAACAACAGAATGCGGTATACCAGATTAAATTATGGCACAATATCAGCTCGAGATGTATTCAACTACGAAATGAATGACACAATAGAAGGTCTAGCTGGTGTACTGCATATCAGAGATGATTTCATCATTCACAACACAAGAGAAACAATGAAGAGCTTGACTAGGCATTAAAAGTTCTACAGCAGAGATTTCAGGATTGTGGTTTGATTTTCAAATTCAAAGTCCAAATTTTGATTACCAGATATACATTTTTTCGGATTTGTTTTCTCAAAGGAGGGTTTCCAGCCAGCACAAAGCAAAGATGCTGCTTCATAATAGATGTCACCACTCAGAAATGCATTGGAAATCATACCACTACTAGGTATAGTACAACATTCTTCACAGTTTATATAAAATTTCTCAGAGCTTACAACACAATCCGCAGGTTGATATGCAGACAAAAAGAGAACACATGTAGAACACAATGATTTTGGGAAAGTAAGTGTTTTAACCAGCGATTCAGTACTTAGCTGCTATGAAGCAGGACTTGAGACTAAATTGCTCACTGGATGCTGGACCAAATGGGACTTGGTTTAACACTGTTGCAAAATAAGCCTCAAGGGTGGCAACCAGTGACACGATCTGGCAAGTCGTTGGGCTTGTGAAAGATGCTACATGTATTTGATTGGTGGATCTCAGTCACTGAGACTGATCATCAACCTTTGCTTCCATTGTTTAATAACCCAAACAGAAGACCACCTGGTTGATTATTGTATTTACACTGGTTTACTTCCACAGTGTGTACCTGGGAAAAATGCTGCAAATTATCTATCGAGACATTCTGTTCCACTAACCAACAGAGATGAGAAAGAAAGTCACCGCAGAACCTTGTGTTAAGCAGCATAAGTGATACTGCACCAAAAGCATTAGTCAAAATCAGAGAGCAAACCAAGAAAGACCCCGAGCTTAGTAAGTTGACCCCACACATGCTAGATGGTGACCTTCATGCTTGTAAAACATGCAGAATCATATCATATGCACAAGTAATCCCAGAGTTTAGTTATACGGAGGCTTTGGTGCTGCGCTGACACCAGATCGTAGTTCCTAAACAAAAGCGCAATCATGTGATCAAGTTATCTTGGGATTGTTAAAAAAAATGAATGTTAAGATCAAAAGTATAGTTCCCAGGTATCGATAAAAATGTTGAAGCTGAATTGCTGGTTGTATGCCATGCCAGGCCAGTGTTGCCAAACATACAACTCGAGAACTATTAAGACATCGCAAAACAACACCTTTGCAGCCGGAGGGTGAATGGCCAAACAGGTAACTTCATGAAAAACATTGGTAAAGTTGCAAAGACCTTGGAGAGGAGAAATATAGTGTTTTAGCCAACTACAGAGCTACACCCCAAGTAGTGGTTAGAGTCCATATGAGTTGTCAATGAATCGACAAGTTAGAACAATAATATCAGTAAATGATACCAAAGATGATTGATAATGAAGTACAGATGAATGACAGAAACGCTAATGAACATATGAAAGCATACGCCAAATAAAATCGACACATAAAATTGCATTATAGAAGTCAAGTAGTAGATGCAGTTCTTGTTAAACTCGGAACATGATTTGATTCAACAATGTATGTTGCAGTAAATGTCAAAGGACCAACAATCATAGATGATAAAGTTTCAGACAGCAAAACGATTACTCCCGAGATACCGATACAATTGGATGAACCAGAACAATTTGTAGATAAGACAAGATCCAGGTTTGGATGGCCAATCCGGAAATCAATATGGATAAAAGTGATCGGCACAGACACTCAACAAGATCTAACAGCTTGAATGTTAACATTCAAAGGTTTAAAAGTTTAGGACAGAAGTCATTTCGTTTATACTGGTTTCTAACTTTCGACAATACGCCAAATGATACAAAAAATTCTGTTACCTTTTCAATGTTTAAATCCAATACATTTCTGAAGTGGGGCGAGTAAAATAGTTTTGTTTTTTCCTAAATATCCAGTATAATGCAATATTTGTTATTTCAGTGGGTGTTTATGCATTTTTCATAACTTTTTGTTTTTGTAATCAGGTCATTTCATTGTATTTGTTTCTGTACATTTTACCCGTACTATCATGTGGATATGTTTTTAACTTCATGTGTTATCCTTGGAGATGGAACACCGCTTTTATTTATTGTAATTTATTTGTTGCATTTCATTTACAGGGTTAATGTTAACATTTTAGGCTGGTCTTCAAGTGGATCACCACTACCACAGACAAGGTAGCCCACAACAAACTGTGATGGTTAACAGATTTTTAGTATCCAGACGAGTGCCTGAAGGGCGTGAAGCAAAACTAGGGGTGTTTGGAGGCATTTTTTAAATATTCGGTGCGATTTCCTGCAATCTAGCATATTCTGGGACTCTTTTTAGCCACAAAATACTTGCAAATAAACATTTACATTTGCTGTACATTTACTGTCCAGTGTTTATCTAGTCATTTTTATTTTCAAATCAAAGTGCAGATAAACAGCATTTTTTAACTGTGCAAGTTTTAGCCAAAGGGTAAGTTATATTTTTAAAAGTATGACTGTGTACACGATGTCTTTGAAATAAAAGTAAATTGTCCAACTAGACAGAGTGTAACACCTGTCCAATTCGATACACTTAGAAGTAACGCACAAAATATGTCTGCTTGATAGCATCCATGTGCCTTGTTTTAGCCTTCCCATGATTTGTGCGTAATTTAAATATGGCTGCATATGACATCATTTCTGGGAATTTAATTGGTTACTGTGTCGCTACATTCACACATAGCTTATTGGTTGTTGAATGGTTGGTTAAGGGCATGACCCGCTGCAGATTTGATTGGGTTTCATGAGAAAGCATGCATACCTCAAGACAGTTAATTTGCATATTGGTAACCTTTTGGTAGTTATTTGATTCGTTGTTGTAGCTGCATGTGCATAACAATGTACTTTTGATCAAGACAAGTGAAAAAACAAATGAACTAATAAACAAAGATTTGCATCATTTATCAGAGTTTTATTGGCAATGTGTATTATTAATTCATACTGATATTGAGATAGGATAGCTAAGATTTCCAGGTGGCCATATGGGCACACAGATGACAATCTATAAGGTGGTCCGTCGTGATATCTGGTGGTCACAGACAAATCAGCCGGCAATAAGATCCCTGATTTACCAAAATAACATTAATCAATTGATATACAGTAGCTTGCACACTGGATGAAAAACTGTAGAGTACAAGTGTACTCATTGATCTATTGAATACCATACATCCATGAAAAAAGGAATTACACATACCCTATTAGCTATTTTTTTGTTGATGTTGTCAGTAATGGCATCTTTCAAGTGATGATTAAATAACCATGGAGGAACACGAATAGTGTCTTTCATCTCAACCAAAACAAACATAACACAGATCTACAAAACAGAAAAAATCATACAGACCCAGAAGTAGTATTTGTGTATGCAAAACTACTGCTTTATTTGTGGTGAGCCATAATAAATATATTAAGACATAATATATTCTATACATTATTACCGCAGGGTATATTTTTCACGCTTCTCAAAGCCTTATTTATCACAGGGTATACTCATAACTTACAAGTGAATTTTACACAGGGTATCTATTTCGGGAGAGTTATTTACAACAGAGTATATTTTTGGTGACTTTCATTTACCACAGGGTCAGGGTTTTTCACCTTGGGCCGCATACACCTACCTATGATGGCCCTGAGTTACTGTTGTGTTGTAGACTTGTAAAAAACAACTCGACAATACGTCAATCTTAGTATAGGATGTGGTGTTGTCGACTTCTTTGAAGTCGGCAACACGTTCTTATACTAAGATTGTCATGTCCACTTGTTTGCAAGTCGGCAACACGACATTTCGTACTGAATTGTCGTATTGTCGAGTTGTTTTTTACAAGTCGACAACACGACAGTAACTCATACCTACCAACTTTTTTGTCACATATAGCCCCGGGATAGTAATCAATAAACGGGTACATATCTGTATATGCTCATGTATTCCTAGTACATTTATGTAGTACCTCTAACGACAACGACCCTTTCAGGAGTACTATGAACAAGATATGCTCTCTTCTGATAAAGTAATAAATACTGGTTTGTCATCTACTTAATTAGACTGTTAGGGATCATTCATGCAACATGAAACACGAAATGTTATATATACACCAGCACAATTTCACATTTAGCGATTATTCCGCCTGTTCAGGTACTTGTATGTACTTGAGGAAAAGGGGGCAAAGTTATTTTCCTATAGGTGTGGAAGAGTCATATTTTATTTTCGTGCAGTAGGATGATTCATTGAATTTTATTTCGGTCCGTACAATGTGATAAGCGTTATAGTATAAATTTAGCACGAGGCTGGTAGTTTTCCATGACATAGTCCCTTTCTGCAGTCAATAAAAACTGAAGCATGACTGGCTAGTGCGTTTAGGTCACGTAATAATAATGAGAACATAATAATACAGGATTAGCCATTTTCAAAATGGTTACCCAACCCGTACTATTATCGGCAGTCAAGGTAAGCACCATCAGGACAAGGGTTAAATTCCTGGGGTAAAATACAGCGTTGTCCATCTTATATTATTGTGGATGACATTGTCATTATTGTTAGTTTTTAATTTAAATGTAAAAAATTAAATCATAGCTTAGTAAATTTCTGTAAGACTGCGCAATATTAAATCTTTCTGACATCAATGTATGTTAACTACTTAGAAACAGTGTTGAGAAGGACAGGAGCACAGAGAGACTCAAAGTTTTTATTAGAAATAACACTAACAATTGTCTAAATGTGCTGAGATCTGGCTTTGTCTTATTAATAAATATACTGTAACAGTTACTTTACCAGCTACATTTGCATGGACATCAAAAAATTTTTTTATTAACTGGATTTACAATTGTACGGTCAAGAACAACTTTATGCTCCATGTCAACTGGGGCATGACTACAAGTTGATCCTTTTTTAAATAGATGATTACCAGGTACCTGTAAAAAATCTAATATTACATATTAATACAATATTTAGGACTGTTCTGCTTTTAGTTGTACATGGAAGTAGTAATGCAGTAGTAATGCACAATAAAGCTTACAGCGAGCTATATATTTATTTTTTGGGAGAACTCTCTCCGTTTTCTGCACGTGCAACAAAAATCAAAATAGTCCTAAAACTATTGCATTGTGCAATCAAATTGATCATTATAGTAAGTGTATTATATTTAGTATGTAAAATTTAAACATTAACAATTTTATTAATTACTAAAGGTAGTTATGGGAACTTAAAATTTAAACCTTGCTTGTTACTATACTAGTTTATAACTTGTACATGCCTTAATTAACAAAACAGTAAAATAAAAATATACTTACAGTAGTTTTTGTAAATAAGTTCTTATCATGTGCATGGTATATTCCCGGGGGTACTCAAGGTATTTTTTGGTGGGGGTGTGCAGCCCAGTTGAACATTTTGGATTCGGATTGTATACTTCTTACTGTATTTTCTTGGATTGCTACCATAAATTCAAAAATTTGGATTGCTACCCGCTGCTTACAGCAAATAATTTGGATTAATTTTAGGTGTGTATCCATAAAACAATTTTTGGAATTTGGTTTGTATCAGTCAGTTTGCGTAAATATGGATTGCTACTCAAATATTTTAAAATTTTGGATGCTACCCTTATATTTCACAAAATTTAGATTGCCACCGTTATATTTCAAAAAATTTGGATTGGGTTTGCTACCGCAAGCTAAAATTTTGGATTGGGTTCCGCGGCACATCCCTGTATTCAAAAAACCCTGAGTACTCCCCCGGGGTATATTACAGTGTGAATCAAAATTATTCCTGTTTTTTTTTTTGTATTCACTACAGACTTGCTCTATCTCACAAATGGGCACAAAAAAATGTGTCAAAGATAGTTCTGAGCTGTACCACTGCTAATAAACTTGCTTTGCCATGTTTCATGTATTATCGTGAAGCAGCAGTTGGATGAACAATGCAGAAGGCGGTTCTTACCATGCAGGTGAGATAGACGAAAAACATCTCAAACATCCATCAGATGTTTTTTTATGATCTAAAGCTACTCTGAAAGCAACTGTCTGCCACTTGCGACAGGTCGTTTGGTATAAAGATCACATAAGGCATTGGTGGGACTTTACTGTTTTAAAATAGGTAACTTACTAGACGGTACCCGTGGTAAACCACATATCTTGATAGAGATGTAGGTCACGTAAGGTAGAGTTCAGACATGTTCACGTGACTCTCACAGGCAAAACATAATGATGCAAGAGTTATCAAAAATGCCCCATTAAATATAATATCGTTGACCGATTGACCCCAAAATTTGAGGAACCCGAGCCATCGTCAATACCTACGATGTGTGAAAATATCATGATTCTACATGTAATAGTTTTGAAGATATTTGGTGGAAAGAATGACAGACAGACAGATAGACAGATGGACACTCGAGATTTAGTAGTATAGATATTCCGAAACTAGATAGCAGAATAACTAATCAGTAGAGTATCTACGCTTCACATCGCTCTCATCCGCAACATAGTTCCTTCGGTTACTCAACGCATAAAACAAC